>JANAVB010028820.1:6099777-6348045 GCA_029216955.1 Iris pallida | reverse complement strand
TAACAACACATAGTATGTCCAAATTTGGATTTCCCATAGACACAACCACAACACAAAGGACACTCCTATGACCTCCAAATGGACACGAAATGGACACAAATGGAGATACAACCATGGGGGTCATTTCTATGGGTTCAAAATAGACCTATATGCATGAGGAAATGAAAAGAAGAAGGGATTTATACCTCCTGGTAGATCGAATCGAAGAAAAGCCTTCCCGGAGCGACACCGACACGTAGATATTCCAAAAGGACACGAACGAGCTCCGAATCCTCCCAAACTTGGGTAGCTTCCTCCTTGACTAGAATGGAGAAGGAAAGAAGAAGATTTGCTGGTGAAATGGAAGAATTTGGTGGAAAAATTGCTAGGGATTGCTCTCTAGGAATTTGGGGAAGAACAAGAGAGAGAGTGTGGATGAGAATAATGAAATGAACTTGAGCCTATCCTCTCCCAAAGTGGCTGGCCATATGGGGCTATTTGTCCTATTATGGTAAGGTCAAAAATGCCCCCACTAACCTATTCTATTATTAGGAAAGGGCTAATTGGTTGGGGCTAAATTAGTCATTCTAAAGTCTCTAATCACACTAACCTTATCTAATAATTAGTCTAAACTAACTAAAATATTTCTATCATGTGAACTAAAATTAATATCATGTGGGCCATGCCTAACTAGTGTGTGGGTCCCACTAGAGTCAAACTACCCCCGGATCCCCGTTTCAAGTCGGATTGAGTTGAAATTCGAACCCGACTCAATAATCCCAAAACAATATCATAAATAAGAAAATAAATTTCAAAAATATTTCAAAAATACAAAATGACAAAACCCATGTTCCTGAAAACTGGGGGTGACAAATTCCTCGAAATTAAAACCAAACTAGTAAAATATCAAAATCACAAGTCATAATTTTAAATAGTTTAAAAATGATTAAAAATCACCAAAATCATAATATGAAATAATAATCAATAAATATAATTATAATTACAAAATTTCAAAATTACCCTCATCTTGAAAACTGGGTGTTACATATTCCATGTATCACAGTTGAGACGGTACGTGGCTGATCCTAGCCATGTGCTCGATCATTCGGAGATTGAGGTTGGGCCTTCTCTCAGCTATCCAGAGCAGCCATGGAGATTCTGGATCGACGGAAGAAGGTTCTGAGGAACCAGGTGATACCTTTGGTAAGCGTCGCATGGAGGTATCATTCTCTAGGAGAGTCTACCTGGGAGCGGGAGAATGAGATGCGTGAGCGTTACCCATATCTTTTGGACCGTGAGGTATACTTTCTATCCTTCTCATCAGTTGCATTTCGCCTTTCAATTTTGAGGACGAAATTCTTTTAAAGAGGATAGATTTGTCACTACCATATTTCTAGTTTGAGGGTATTTTTTATCATTTTTGAGGTTATTTGAATTTAATATAATTTATTTGAATTTATGGGAATTTTTAGGATTTATTTTAGAATTATTTGAATGATGGTTGACTAGGTTGACTTTGACTAGCTTTGACTTGGTAGACTAACCTAGAAGCTAACCCTAGTTGAGTTTGGACTTGGTTAGGTCATGTAACCCTAGTTAGACTAGAATTAACCTAAGGTTAGTCATTAAACTCAAGATAGAATAGAAAGGCTTTTAGTCATAAGCCATGACTTATGGTTTTGAACCATTGATTAATGATTAAGCCCAAGCCCAACCCATTTGCTAAACCTAACCCTAATCCATTGTGGTCGGCCACTAGCATTGGGAATCCCCCCTATAATTAGTCTCCTCCATTTAGGGCTAGCCTCTTTAGGAAAGAACAAGTTTAAGGAAGAGGTATTTTCTCAACTTCATGAATTCATAGAAGTTCTATTTTATCTCCTTTTTCTCTCAAACAAATTGCAATAGGTTCTAATTTAGGTATACTTGCTGTCCATGGTATTTAATCTCAGCTTTGGAACAATTTGAAGGATTGGCTAGCAAGGAGAACCCCCTATTGAGGCTTTTCTTGCATTTGGATACCAATAGGTAAATCTATATAAACACCATTAAAATTCCAGTTTCATTGCATATTTGGAAAGCCCTAGGTCTACCCTAATTGTAGGTATGCCTAGACCTAGGTTTCGTGTCCATTTCGTATCCTAAATGGACATGTATCAGTCCTCGTGTGTTACAGTTTGATGAAATGCCCCAATGGACATTTCGATTTGATTTTTAGATTGTATTTGAATAGGATTCTAGGTTTGATGGTTGCTTATGGTTTTCCATTCGACTGAGTCGATTTTAGGGTCGTGTCATGTCAGAAATTGGACACGAACACGCGGTTTGACACTACACACGCTGTCCTACTATTCAGGGGCTGTATCGGACACAACACGCGACCATTGGACACGAAACTTGACACACGCCTTGGGACAGTGTCTGACACGCCACATGTCAAGTTTCAGATGACCACATGGCGTGTCGAGAGAGGAATCAGCATCGCACTGATTTTTTCCTGTACAGTGCGCACAGGATATCGGGCTCTGATACGCACTCCTAGACTCGACACCGTGACACGTGGACCTGTGTCAGGCTGTGTCAGTCGAAGACCTATACTGGGCAAACTCGTAGGTGTGTACATGAGACACGAAGGGTCCTGGGTCGGGTGCACGCACCCGTGTACTTGTGCACGAGACAGTGCACTGTACAGTGCCTGTTGTGCTCGATTTGGGTTTTATTAGTTTGGACACGGCTGTGTCCACTTGGCTGGACACGAACGACTTGTTGGACACCTGAACACATGGGGCTCACATTACCAACCATTTATAGTTCATTTTAGTTTGGTTTGTACATGTTTTTCCATTTTCCAAATTTATACTGATACTTAGTTATTCACAGTATTTCCAAATTTTTGAAAATTGAATTTTGGCAGCTAATTAAACCTATTTAACTGATGTTAATGATTACTTTTATACCCTAATATAGTACTCCTACTTATAATCTAGCTATGGTTCAATTTTGGGGTTGTTTGGTTGTGTATCGATTTCAAAATGGGAATTTGAAGTTCCAATAAAACTGAAACTGTTGTAAATGATATATTGGTTTCCTTTCCTATTTTTTTGAGAAATCTGAGAATGGTTTGGGGCTTGGACTCAAATCTGAGTTGGTCAATAGACTGTCATTGAGTGTAGGTTGTTGTAAGTTGAACTGAAAACTGGTTGGGGCTTCTACTCACTGTTTTCCTCATGACACTGTGCACTTCACTGTTTTCATGTGCACACCACAGTGACTCCTCTCACACACAGGAACACCCTAGTATCTACTGTCATTCATGCACATGCACACTCACATAGTGTTCACACACACACACATGCCTTTCCTTTCTCCATATATATATATATATTATATATATATATATATTATATATATATATATATATATTATATATAATTAATATATTTATGTGATATCTATATATGTATGTATGTATATATGTAATTAATGTGTATACAATGTAGGTAGCCTACTATATATTAATATATATTTATATATATATATATATAATTATATATTATATATATATTATATATATATATATATATATATAAAAATTATATAATATATATATATATATATATAATTATATAATTCTGCTTTCATTGAATATATATATCTATATATATATATATTATATATATATATTTTATATATATATATATATATATATATATATATATATATATATGATGTAATGTATGTTAATATATATGTAATGTATGTTAAAATGCATATGTATATCTATGTAATATTGAATGCCTAATGTAATGTATCTAAATATAATACATGTATATTGATAAATAAGTTAGACATGTTTGAATGTATGCTTGTTATATGCAATATAGCTATTGTGATATTGTGATATAGTTGGGATAGGCTTGGTTCAGGCTTGCATAGCCTTGTAATGGTGTACTAGCTAGCATAGACTTGTTAGACCTAGTTTGACCATAGTTGGCCTAGTTTGACTTCTAGGGCTGACCAGAGTTGACCAAGAGTTGACTTTGGCCTAGATTGATCTAGATTCATTTAGAATGCATTAAATTGCATGTTGTTATCATTTTTGACTTGTTGTGACTTGTGCTATTCTGATTAGGAGCCAGACACCTCTCCTCGGATAGTACATTTCATCCGGACACTCAGATACTAGGCGAGTACTTCTCTGATCATTTTATATCCTGCTTAGAATTATTTTTCTGCTTTAAATTACTTTACTTGATATTGTCACGTTGGTCACACGGATTGGTACTATTTGGATCCCTTCTTGAGATGTTATCCTTTAGGAGCATCGGATATTTCATGTTCTGTGCGTTTCACTTACATGGCGTATCACTATACTTCATGGTTCATTGAATCACTTGTGACATGTACTCTCATGATCACAGAGTATTCCTTGAATCCTCCATTTATTAGGCTTCCTAGAATCCCCATTTATGGACTATTATGTACCACCCTTTGGGGGTCGTTGCATGAATCATAACATAACCTGGCTGGATTCTTGTGTATTGATTGGGGGTACGGGGGAGTAGAAGTGGACATGTGAATAATACCCAGTAGTATCTCATCAGAATCATTCCATAGTTCTCATCAGAATCATCATATGCCATTTACATGTCTATATTATACTCTGACTCACTAGCCACTGTTAGTTCTCGATATAGTAGATATTTCTATTACAGTTCTCTCTCTGTTTACATACTGTATTTCTTTCAGTACCTGTATCTTACTTTACTGCATGATTTTATTTTCTAACCTGTTATGAACTGTTGAGATGTATTGTGCTCGCTCCTGTCCTGACTGGACATGTTAAAAATATTATAGAGGACGAGGAGGAGGCCTGTGTGGATACCTTCTACGGGGCAGTCCTAGACGACACTTGTGAGCTGGACTCTCAGTATGACCTAGCTCTAGCTGAGGACATTACCCCCATTGCCTAGACTAGCTTATTTAGGTTTTATCTTACTTATGTTGTCTTGAGACTAGTTAGTTAGACTTTATTTCTGTCTTAAGATCTGGGTTGTATATATTCTTTCATATTCAGTAGCTGAGACTTGTATTTCTGGATATTGCTGAGATGTTATCTTAGACTCGTCTGATCATCTGTATTTCCTTTGAGTTCTATTTCATATCGTGCGTCTTCTTCCTTAGTTGTGATTGAGTTTATTTTCTGCTATGTCACCCCCATTCGGGGAGTATAAACTGCTTAGAATTATTATTAGATGTTGTGACCAAGGACAGCGTTCTACCGCCGATACTGTGGCGTAGGCTGGACGTACCCACTTCTCGTGCCCTTACTCTAGGGTGCGGGTCATGACAGTATGTCATATAGGACACTTGACACGATATTACATGTGATAGAATCTATTCTTGATGTATTCTTGGTGACCGGATTCTGTGTTAGGTATTAGGTCTCATGACATGATATGTTATTTTATTTATACTACTATGACTCGATGTACTAGATAGAGGTTTGATCTTGCGTGTTGTGGGCATGAGACATGAGATACATGGGAGGGGAGAGAATATACCATACGCTGGGCTGTTATTACATAGTTTGCCGCTATCTTCCTTATAAAGCTTTGGTATTTCATAGTTTGCTTTAGGTTCCATGACATGGCCTATAGTGATTTCATAGTTTGCTGAAGTGTCTATTAAGATCTTCAGTGTTACTGCCTGAGTACGAGTGATGTTCTTACTTGCATTTTCACATAAATGGTTATAGTTTTTACCCCTTACGTATCAAATACTATTATATTGTTTATTTCTGGCATGTTATTCTTTGTACCTTGTTATGTCCCCTGGTGACCTGGTTCTTTGTCAGCTTTTGGTGAGGAGGATTACCCTGAGGTGTATGATATAGACACCTACATCGAAGTAGGAGTTGCGACGGAGGACGAGATTCTTCCGGAGGAGTTCACTTGATCAATGTAGGATCCTCACTCTTGGTTTCAATGTTATTGTCTAGTTAGCAAATCCAGACTTATTTATCTTGTTGCAGTTTATTTCTATTCAGTACTTGTATTATTGGATTATTTCCAGTAAGACTCTTTTCATGATTGTACCTTGTCTCTTTTCAGACTTATTTCTTTTATGCGCAATAGTGGACTTGATTATCTATTTGTGCTTTATATTTCCTTTCTGTGGATGAGATTAGTTATATTATCTGAGACTGAATGTTTAGTTTGTAGTTTATATTTTTATACAGCTTAAGTATGTTTAACGGGCCCATTAAATTGGAATACCAATTGGAGTTGTATTGCTGGCTATTGCCACGTGGTTCGGTTACATATTTGGAACTGGGGCGTGACACCTACTTCTTCCCCCATCGACCTCAGGGGTCGACCCTCACCATGGACGTCGTGTTGCACTTCACCTTGTCCCCTGCCGCTTTCAGAGCCGTCTCTCCATCACCCACCGTCGCACTCCTAGCACCGAACAACCGGGCTCGCCCAAACCCAGACCTGTCCCTGTCGTTCAAGAACAGAACAACATGCTCCCAACCGCACTTTCTTCTGCCCCCACATCCAGAAAACCACCACCACCACCAAGAATCCATGATCCACTCCAGTATGCACTACCTGCATCCCCTAAATTTTGAGCACCCTACCTATTATGCATATCGTGATATCGTGGGAAGGTTCAAAGAAATATTCGGCCTAGTCTATCTTTGGCATATCATGATTTTTTTATTGCAAAATCCATGATCAATCTTGCTTATTTTTTGCAAATACATATTAGGCAAATAAATAAATGCACATAGTAGCAAGTATGACATTATTAATGCACATTAAGACCACACCAAGTTTAAGTGTAAACACTATAGTAATTGCATGATCATTAGTAATAATAATAATATACTTAATCGATTAACCATATATAATCAATGATATAATTAAAAATTAGGCCAACACCTTGGAAACAAATACTAAAATTCCTTGGACACAAACAAAGACACTAAAAATAAGATAGAAAATTGTGCATCAAACTGATTCAATAAACTAGCGCTGGAGGAAGATGAGGAGGAGAAGGAGTGATAGGCTAGGGCAGCAATGGTGGTTGTGGCCATGATGGGGAGGTGGAGGTGGAACACCGGAGGGATGAGCTAGGGTTTGGGCACTGAAGTCTGAATGGGGGGAGCTACGACGTGGGTGCCAAAAAGGGAGCTAGGTTTTCAATTTATGACTTGAGGGGGATAAAAATTTTGGTTTCTAGAGAATTAGGGAAAGTGAATTCAGATCGCCTATATTAAATGCTTAGCGATGTTATAAAGCAAACATCGCTGAACATCGCAGATATAAAAATTTAGCAACATACAGTCAAATTTGTCTCTAAATGTCGTTATTATTATTAAAAAAATATTGACCTGTAGCGATGTTACTTTACATAATGCCAAACTATGGTCACTACTCGTCGTCCTTCTCAATCAGCGACGTATTATGACGTATTTATTTGGAGTTGCTAAATTTATAGAATATACGACGTTTGTTATTGGAGTCTCTGATAATGTTGCTAAATTGACCTATTTTGGTACTGTCCTTAGTGTCATGCATAGGCACGTAATGAGCCAAAAATTTTAGATATATGACCTGAATTATTCAATATATATATATATATATATATATATATATATATATGAAAAGTAAAAATTTAT
The DNA here is from genome assembly GCA_029216955.1 of Iris pallida. Lineage (NCBI taxonomy): Eukaryota > Viridiplantae > Streptophyta > Magnoliopsida > Asparagales > Iridaceae > Iris > Iris pallida. The sequence continues at coordinate 6,340,379 of JANAVB010028820.1, read as the reverse complement.
TGAAATGAAACAAACGGAGCTACATCAGACTGTGTCAATGAAGACACCCCTAGAACCAGCTAACAACAATATTGGCCTACAAAAAATTGATAACAGACCCCTACACGAAACTCTCCAAGTCTGCACCTTAAAAAAGAAACATACTATCCTCGACTCCGCAATTCGAAGCCTTCGACTTAGAGTCAAACCTAAGAATCATGGTCCTGTGAGAGAATTGACGTCTGGGATTCTTCACTCTTTGGTAACTCTTCCAACTCAGATGTTGTGGCACAGAAATAAACCAAAGAAACTCAGAGAAAATTCACAACCATAAAGATAATGATTTACGTGGTTCGGCCAAGATGCCTACTTCCACAAACGAGGGTGATTTAATTCCACTATGAAGAAGAAAAGGAATTACAATAGCTCTCAACACTTCTCTCCTTGCACTCAAGAACTCTCTATCACAAAGATAAAAAAAATCTCTCAATTTTTTTGTGTTGAAATTATTCAACAACTTTAGCTCTCTTGTGTTAAACTTATTCAGCAACTTGAGCACAATGAGATATCTTAAGGAGCACCTATAGACCCCTTTATATAGCATAGAAATCCAATCCTATGTAGGCTAAAAAATGTAATCCTAATCCTATATAGGATTACCACATATATGGTCAAATTCAATCTTGTATAGGATTACCATATATGGTCAAAAAAGGTCATGGGCCTATTTTTGGACAATTTCCTTCATATCTACACCTCTGTAAGATTATGCTACAAAATTGAGCCGACACTTCTCCACCGCATAGCTTCACCAAATCAACCACTCATCAATTCCGCCCCTAAGGGCTCTCAAGCAAATGGTAGGACTTGGAGCAAGTCCGAGCAATGTTGGAACTTAGTCCAGGAACAACCTTAGTCAACATATCAGCGGGGTTGTCCTTGGTATGCACATTTTCAAGTACAATATCACCATCTTCTACAACATCTCGTATGAAGTGGTAGCGAACATCAATACGTTTGGTCCTTCATGATGGACTTGATTTTTTGTCAAGTGGATAGCACTCATACTATCACAATGCACATCAACTACATCCTGCTTCACCCCAAAATGAAACCAGAAAGCCATAGGCCTTCTTTCACTGCTTCTATTACTGCCATATACTCTGCTTCCGTAGTTGATAGGGTACCGTAGCCTGCAACATAGACCTCCAACTGACTGGTGCACCATGTAAAATAAACACGTATCCAGTAGTTGACCTACGCCTATCCAGATCACCAGCATAGTCTGAATCCATATATCCACTGACTTGACTAAAGTCTCCACCGAAGTGTAATCCCACATCAGTGGTGCCCTTCAAATACCTGAATATCTACTACTCACAGCCTCCCAGTGCTTTTTTCTCGGATTAGCCATAAAGCGACTAACCATACTTACGGCTTGTGCAATATCTGGTCGAGTGCACACCATACCATACATTAAGTTGCCAACTGCACTCGCATAAGGAACTCGAGCCATGTGCTCCTTCTCTTCATCTGTAGTAGGGGATAACTTGGCTGAGAGCCTAAAGTGGCCAGCCAAGGGAGTAGAAACAGTCTTTGCATCTTCCATACCAAAACGAGCAATGATCTTCTCAATGTACGACTTCTGAGACAAAGACAATTTTTGTTTCTTTCTCTCCCTTTTAATCTCCATACCAAAATCTTCTTGGCTCCACCCAAGTCTTTTATCTCAAACTCCAAGCTAAGTTGAGATTTCAGTTTATCTATCTCTACCATGCTTTTTGAGGCAATAAGCATATCATCCACATAAAGTAATAGATATAGTCTCCACTATGAAGTCTATGAAAGTAAACACAATAATCATATTTACTTCGAGTAAACTCATGCCGTTTTATGAAGGTGTCAAACCGCTTGTACCACTGTCGAGGTGACTGTTTCAATCTTTACAACGATTTTTCAACAAACACACATGATTTTTGTTGCCAACCACATTGAAGCCCTCCGGTTGATGCATATAAATTTCATCGTCAAGATCACCATACAAGAATGCTGTCTTCATATCGAGTTGCTCTAACTCAAGATTGTGATGAGCTACCAAGCTCAATAATACGCGAATAGAAGTATGCTTGACCACCAGAGAAAAGATCTTATTGTAGTCCACTCCCTCCTTCTGCGTAAAGCCCTTTGCCACTAATCTTGTCTTGAATCGAGTGCCACCTGACTCTGGAGAAGCTTCATTCTTTTTGTACACCCACTTGCAGCCTATAGCCTTCTTGTCTTTGGAAAATGGAGCCAGATCCCATGTACAATTTTTGTAAAGAGACTCAATCTCTTCCTGCATAGCCACCATCCAGTTCTCGCTGTAAGTATCTTTGACCGCCTGTTGAATGTGATAGGCTCGTCATCCTCCACTGGTAATGCATATGCCACCACATTTGGCTGTCCATAATGCTTTACCGGTTTCTCAAATCCATACATATGTACTGGCTTGACTGATCTCCTTGGCCTAGTGGTGGCCAAGGAATCTTGCTGCAGGTACAGCTCATCCTTTGGTTGTCGCTCTTGTGGGGCTTGATGAACATCTTCAAAAACTCTACCTCATCTGATGCATCCTCAGATGACACAATCTCAATTATTTGAGATTTGCTAGATATACCACCATCCTGATCGGACTCACTCTTTTTCCTCGAAGCCAACACTGAAGACTCGTCGAATGTGACATCCCTGCTGATTAAGAACTTATCCTCCAAGCAATACAGACGGTAGACCTCCACTCCTTGTGCATATTCTAAGAATATTGCTTTCTTGGCTATCGGGTCCAACTTACCCATATTGACATGATAGTAAGCTTTGTATCCAAACACGCGCAAAGTGCTGTAATTTGCTGGTTTGTCGGTCATCACCTCATATGGAGTCTTGTAATCTATAGACGGAGTTGGTAATCTATTAACCAAGTACCGTACCATATGTATAGCATCCGTCCACCATTCCTTGCCTAAACCGGATTGGAGAGCATACATCTTGCTTTCTCAAGCAAGGTTCGATTTATCCTCTCTGCTAACCCATTCTGCTGCGGTGTGTTCCTAACAGTCCAATGTCGAATGATACCTTCTTCAGCACAGAAATTTTTAAAAGGTCCATAGGTATATTCAGTACCATTATCAGACCTCATCGTCTTTACCTTTTGCTTGTTCTGTTCTCCATAGTCGCTTTCTACTGCTTGAACTTTTCGAACACTTCATCCTTCGTTTTGATAAAATACAGCCAAACATAATATGTATAATCATCAATAAAAGTGACATAGTACCTTGCTCCATTCTTGGAAGGAATCCTGCTAGGTCCCCACACACGTATGCACATAGTCGAGAATACCTCTTATCTTCTGCTTGCTTGTACTGAAGGTCACCCTGTGCTGCTTGCCATAAACGCAATGCTCACAGAAATTCATACTTGGCTTCTTCATGTTCTTCAGTAATCCTTGCTTGCTCAGTAAGGATAGGCCTTTCTCGCTCATATGTCCAAGCCGCATATGCCAAAGATGCGTACTATTAGACAAATCAGATGTAGTGACTGCTAAAGTCCCAGCCACAATGCTTCCTAATAAGATATAATGGTTACCCTGTCGGTGACCTTTAATCACCACAAAAAAACCACAAACGACCCGCAAGACTCCATCCTCAGCAACGAACTTGTTATCATTCGAGTCAAGCATACCAAGAGAAATAAGATTTTTCTTGAGGTCGAGAACTTGTCTGACATCGGCCAAAGTTCGCACAATTCTATCATACATTTTTACCTTGATAGACCCAATTCTAACAGCTCGACATGCATTGTTGTTGCCCATCAACACAGAACCACCATCTGTCGCCTTATATGAAAAAACCACTCCCTCTTTAGGCACATATGGTACGAACATCCAGAATCGAGAATCCAACGATCACTCATGTTGTCATGTGCCACCGAAAAGTAGACTCCGTCACTATCAACTTCTGAAGCACGGTTTGCTTCATCACCTTCTCTTTATGTCTTATTCTTCTTTTTTGTTCTTCTTCTTTGGTTGAGAACACTTATTTGCATAATGACCTTTCTTATTGCAGTTGAAGAACTTCACCTTCTCAATAGGTGTTTTGGACTTGGATCTTGACCTTCTGCTAAAAGATGCTTTATCATTTGTCCTTCCTTACCATCAAACCTTCGACTTGGCCTCCACCGTTTCTGCCATTAGATACCAACCTCTGCACCTCATTAGACAATAAGGCACTCGTAGCTTCTTCTACAAAAATTGATTCTTTTCTACACAGTAACGTTTGAATAAGATTCTCATAAGAATCGGCAAAGAAAATAATAGGATTAGTGCCAAACGATCATCTTCTTCATGTATGTCAACATCCTTCAAGTCAGAAATAATTCGATTGAATTTTAAAATAAGATCCTGAATTGATGTACCTTCCTCCATCACTAGTCTGTAGAGTGACTTTAACATATAAAGTCGGTTGGTGAGAGTCTTCGTCGTGTAGAGTGATTCCAACTTCAACCAGAGCCCAGCGGCGGTTGTTTCGTCCTTCACAGAGTACACGACATCCCTTTCCAAATACAGGCGAATAGCGGCACATGCTTCGAGATCCATGTCATCCCAATCATCATCGGTCATGTCAGTAGGTTTTTTGGACTTTTCCCGTAAAGCTTTGTGCAGCTTTTGAGATATGAGAACTGGCTTTTCCAAAAGCAAAAATTATTCTTTCCATTGAACTTCTCAATCCTGCTTGACGGAGCCATATCAATAATCCACCCAAGACATGGGCCTATTTTTGGACAATTTCCTTCATCAGACGAACAGTCGGGCACACTGAAGAAAGAAGAATCACCCCCTCCATAGGAGAGGGACCGAAGGGAGCAGTAGAAGCCCCAGAAGTCGAAGAAAGGGGGAGAAAAAAAGAGAAGAAGTGGGACTCCAGACAACGAGGCGATGCTGATTGGAGAACCCCTCCACCCCGTTCTAATTCAAGCCTCGGATGCAACGCAACCCAGCGACATCCCGATAATTGAGGCGACGTAGAATGCACCATCCGACAAAGTGCCCCCCGGAGGGATAACCAGCACCCTAAGGTCAGAAGACACGATGAAGGGGGCCGGGATCACTGCTGTCGAAACCTCCGAAGCCTTCTGGCCATCCAGAGAGCCACATAGACAAGGAAAGCATAGCCCTCCATGGGAGGGCCCTCGCAGCCCGGAGCCTCCTCACTACAAACATAGGGTCCGCCATCAAACCCTACCCTTTTAAGCCAGAATGTCTGGGAAGAGGCCACAACAGAGACAAAGCCTACTACCGGAGGCATCATCCACAGTGACGAAGGCCCCAGGCACAGAACACAGGTCGGACTCAATCAGGGTGCCACTATACCGGGGCAGGGGACCAGAAGGGGATAAGTACAGCATCAAAGAGAAAGAAGCATACCCAGTCTGGCCTGGATGAGGACGGAACCAAGGATGGAGTTACTAGATCGACGACAGGAGGCGCACTGCTAAAAATAGACTAAGAAATGATAGAGGAAGAATCGACCGAACCAGAGGAGGAACCTCCATCGGGAAGACCACAAGCTGGAATTGGGGTTAAGCGTCGCTCACGTAGCTTCTTCTAAGACGGCCACTACAAGAAGGAGGCCAATCTTCATAGATAATGTCTTACGAAATACAATTGTCGTTAGACAAATCTATTCTCATCTGCGGTAGAGCAGGACGGTAGGTGTCGATGTCCATAAGAACCCTCATGCAGCTAGGCCCGGACAGGACTGCAGTAGTACGGTCGATCGCGATCGGGGTACCGGAGCACAAAACGAGCATGAAGATGGCTCCTTTCGTGAAGAGGAAGTGCGAAAGGCCGGGTAACGACAGTTAGACGGGAACCACCGAGGGCTTCTTCTTCGGGTCAAAATTGGGAGACCACTTGATTACTCGTATTGGCGCCTGAGCCATAGTCCACAACTCCTTCGATCTCAGTCTCAAAACATCTGATTCTAGAGAAGGACAGATCAATAGGTGTTGTATGTTGATGGCACCAATAGAAATATGCTTGGAGAAACCCATTCTCTCAATCATCCGTCGGACCACATCCACTGGCGACCGTAAATAGGGGAACTTGTCAATGAGGGCAAGATGAACGGGGCAGCCAGTGTTGGGTTTTTGGTTTTTCTTTTAGAAAGGTTTAGTCCCACATCGGAAAAAACAAATGGTTTGTATCTCTATATATTAGCTTTGCTATTATTGGAGATGCACATGTGGTGTGGCGGTGCACATGGGTTTGCCATGTGGGATTATTTTTCTAATGGGAAAAAGGCTAAAGTCAATAATTAAAGCATTTATGCTTTTTGCTCTTGGAAAATTTATTTCCATAGGAGCTAAGCCCGTTGGGGCTTAGCGACTCGGACTCGGACTCGGGCTCAAGGGCTCATGAGGCGTAATGTGGTATTTTGTTGGCGCACTTTGCACTTAGCATCATCGTTAGGCGCATAGTGCGCTTAAGTTGCACGACCACGTTGCGCGGCCAGTTACGGTGGCCCAGTTACGCTACGCTGGCCCAGTTACGCAGCCCAGTACGCGCAGCGTGCGTAGAGTGCACAGTGTGCACAGCGTACGCAGTGTGCGTAGAGTGCATAGTTGCGTAGGGTGCGTAAAAGGGGCTGTGTACGTAAAGTATAAATTATGCTGTTTGCCATTGATTGTAAAAGTACAGAACAATTATCGGAGGACTGAACTTAGACTCACAATACAAACTCGCTCGTACAAAGAAAGCCTAGGGACGAAAACCTAGGTACAGCAGTCTAAGTACGATTGTTTATTTTAGATTCTGGGTGACGATAGAGGCTCGGGAAAGCGACGGCCGCTCTGCCTTACTCCTTAGACGATCGGTACGCAGCCTTGACTCGGGGAAGATCTGCTTGGTCGTTGACGAAGAAATGCCTTTTGCTCTCTCTCTGATTGCTCTCCTGGCTTCTCTCTCTCTGTGTATATTCTCTCTCTGACTATGGGGAAGTCTCTCTGTGTATACGTATTCTTCTCTGGTTTCTTTTTGTATATCTCTCTATATTTCACAAGGGAATGGCACCTTGCTATTTATAATAGTGGGATGTGATCATTAGGGTTGCCAATGATTAGCTCTTGGAGATGGCGGCGGCCTGGGATTGATCAATCCAGGCGTTCGTTTCTGATTGTGACGAATCAGAACCATTAAGGGTAGATTACACCAAATCCCCATTAGCAATTAATGCTGATTGGCATAAATCTTCCTTATAATGATTCTCTAATATCTGCGAATAAATCAAATTTATTCTCCTGCCACGTGCCCCAGATCATTGGGATTCGACCCGATCTTGGATTGCCATAAATCTGGGAGATTGATCGGCTGAGGACACGTGTCCTGAGAGCCAAGGGTGAGACTGGAACCGCATGCAGATTGGGCCGCATGAGATTTGGGCCGCATGAATTTTGGGCCGCATAAGACTCGAGACACGTGTCAGGGCTGTCTGGGCAGTAGCCCCCTCCTTCAGACTTCTGAACCATATGATGAGCCGCATGAACCGCATAATGGTGTGTCTGCTTGAGCCGCATGGGCATGATCTTCTTGAGCCGCATAGGGATGATTCTACTTGAGCCGCATGGGACAGCTTTACTCTAACCGCATGGGAAGTCTTCACTTCGAGCCGCATAAGCACACCCACGTGGCAGGGCCACGTGCATTTTGTTGCTCTCGGGAGATCGTGCCAGAGATTTCTTTCTCTTCCCTAGAGATTCATCATCATGACAGAGTCATAATTACCTGCTTTGGTGTCAGGTCTGTCAACTTTTCAGAGGGGTCAGCCGTCAAAGCAATTAATACAGCATGGATCGGAGGGGAGCACTGTCACACCATATGTCTTCTGAGCCACATGGACTGCCTCGGCCGCATAGCTCCTTATGCCGTATGACTCCCTGAGCCGCATGCGTTTTCTGAGCCGTATGGGTCTTTCTTGGCCGCATGAGTCAATTTTTAGTATTTTCCATGCTTCTACAGGACCCCCTTCAAAGTTTTTAATTTGTAAAATTAAATACTTTGAATAAGCATGGCCGTGCTCTCCTAACCGCATATGAAACCCTGACCGCATAGAGATCTTGGCCGCATAGATTGTTCAGCCGCATAGCTTCTCGCCACGCCATTATGTCATGCATGCAAACCTTTTTGGGGCAGGATCCTAGGAGTTTCTGTCCTCTAATTAACTAGTCAGTATCGATAGCCGAAGAGTCGACTACTTTGTACGAAGCGTCGGTCTTGGTCCTCCTTTTCTATAAATGGAAGGGTATTTAGAAGGATTTCTCTCTTAGACTCTTTCTGATTAAGATTTCTGTCTTGCTTTCTTCTTCCAACTGACAAACCACGATGGCACCTAGGGCTTCCAAGGCAGTGAAGAAGGTTGTGGCTAGGAGCAGGAAGTCGGCTTCGTCTTCAATTGCCGCACCCCCCGTTCGTCTTGATGTTCATGTTGTCGTCGAAGGTAAGGACTGTACGGAAGATTGGGTGCTCTGAAAACCCTAAAAGATGCTGCTCTGCTGTATTGCTTCGTGCATAATCATTTTGATGCGAGCTTTTTAGATTACGGTCCGCATACACATCCTATGAGCCGCATGGAATATATTCCATGCCCAAGCCGCATAAGAGTTGTCTTTAAACGAGCTGCATGAACACTTCTGAATATCTTCTGACTGTTTTCATCATTTCTCATCACCTTTTTCCGTCTTTTGGTTCTTATAGTGTCTCCACCGAGTGCTGATATTGCAATGGTAGAGGGTCCGTCGCTCCTGGCGTCAATCAGGGGCCTTCCTCTGTTAAGAAGGAGAAAATGAAAGAAGAATCGGAGCCTGAGAGGGACGACGTCCTCCCCACTGTCGAGACTGCTGAGGGTGACACCACTGGGAATCCTGATTCTCCCATTCTGGACGAGGACCTTCCTCAGTTACATCCTTCATACGTAATGTGGTTGAAGGAGTTGTATACGTATTTTTTGTAACTAGGGGTTTGAGGTGTCTTGTCTGTAGTGAAGAACTTTCCTGTAACTGTGTGGATGTAACTAATTTCTGACTGAATGGAATATATTTTGCTTCACTCTTTTGCTTTGTAATAATCCTTTTATCGGGTCATTTTGCGTGGACCCATTGTCCCTAACATACCCTGGTTTTGGATACGGACAATAAGTTTAACAGAAAGGAACCAATCATACTGACTCAGAGGTGCTGAGGACATGGTGAGCATGAGGGTCTCTTTGACAGGGGGTACATAGAACAACTCAGAGGTAATAAGGACATGGAAGTTCTACGTAGGGGTGATTTGTTTTTGGCGGAAGTGGAACGACTCAGAGGTAATGAGGACATGGCCGTTTTGGAAATTTGTGGATCGATTACCCTTTTTGTGCACTGGGAGTGTGGGTATTAGATCATGAGGGGGATCTCTTGTAGGAAGAAAGTTCAGCGGTATGATTATACATGACTTTCTTTCAAAAGAGTGACCGGGATGTGAGTTCAGAGGCACCATCGGGTACATGACTCAAGAATCTGGAGAATGGTGAGCGTGAGTTCAGCGGTACCAGCGGGTACATACTCGAAAATCTGAAAAACTATGAGGGTGAGTTCAGTGGTATCAGCGGATACATGACTCGAAGATCCATGAATGTTGGAATCAAAGTGTAAGTTCAGAGGTACCAGCAGGTACATGACTTGGAAATTTGGGATATCTTTATGGAAGAAGGGCATAAGTTCAGCGGTACACGCGGGTACGTGACTCAAAATTTATGAATGTTGGAATCAAAGTGTAAGTTCAGAGGTACCAGCAGGTACATGACTTGGAATTTGGGATATGAGTTCAGCGGTACAAGAGGGTACGTGACTCGATAAGTTGGAAAATTAGGGGGTTGAGTTCAGTGGTACCAGCGAGCACATGACTCAAAACTCTGGAAAATGTTGTTTAAACATAGTATTTCTTCAGGAACTTGCCGTTGACGGGCAACATGCAAGTCTCCGTTCTGCTTGGCGAGGCGGTAAGCACCATTGGAGAACACGGCCTCGATGATAAATGGGCCTTCCCATTTTGGCTGGAACTTGCCGGTGGTCTTGTGAGTCATGACCATTGGCCTCCTGACTGCCAAAACAAGATCGCCCACTTGGAATGTTCTGACTTTGACCTTTTTGTTGAAGGCTCCTGAGATGCGTGCTTGGTATAATTCGATCCTTTGCTAAGCTAGGAGGCATTTTTCATCTAAGGCCTCTAACTCTTGTAGTCGACGTCGGTAGTTATCATCCGTTGTCAATTGATAAGTGAGGGCGACTCGGAGTGAGGGAATCTGAGTCTCTAATGGGAGAACTGCCTCACTCCCGTACACCAGAGAGAATGGTGTATTCCCGGTGGCTGTTCGAACCGTGGTGCGATAAGCCCATAAGCACTCGTCGAGCTTCTCGTTCCAGTCGCGTTTGTTGGAGGAGACAAATTTCTTGAGGAGTTTGATGATTGTTTTGTTGAATGCCTCTGCTAACCCGTTTGCTGCCAGGTTGTATGGTGTCGAAGTGACATTCTGAATGCGGTGTTTGTCGCAGAATCGGTAGAATACGTGGCTTATAAACTGCGGACCATTATCATGGATGATCCTTCGGGGTAGTCCAAAACGGTAGATGACGTGGTGCTTCAGGAAGCTGATTACGTTTGAAGTCTTGACTTCGGCGAGTGGGACAGCTTCTGCCCACTTTGAGAAGTAATCAGTGATCGCCAGTATGAAGCGATGTCCTCGGGAGGAAGGTGGGGTGATTGGGCCAATGATATCCATTCCCCATGCTTCGAATGGCCAGGACGCCACTGTCGGATGTAGGAATTCGGATGGTTGGTGAATGAAGTCTGCGTGGACTTGGCAGGCCTTATTTTCTGGCATAATCTATCTCATCAGCCACCATCGTGGGCCAGTAGTAGCCCATCCGGCGAAGGCGATCTTGCAGCTTAGGGCCAGGCTGATGGGCCCCGCAGACACCGTCATGAGCCTCTCGTATGGCTTCTTTGGCTTCTGCATTTGACAAGCACCGAAGTAGTAAGTCGTAGGAGCGGCGATACAGCATTTTCGTTCTGTATCGTAGAAGAATCTGAGAGAACGCCGTCTGATAGAAGTAGCCTCCTTCGGGTTCTCGGGGGATGTCGTAGACCACGAAGTCTATGAATGGTTGTCTCCAGTCTAGCGCTTCGTCGATCATCTGAGCAGAATAACTCGCCATGGCTTGAACGTTGTTCTTGGGGCAGACCAGCTCACGGCCGATTACATCGACCGAATGATGAGAGTGGTTTGGCACTGCTAGGGAAGCAGCCAGGCCTGCTAGGGCATCAGCTTCGATATTTTGGAGTCTGGGGACGTGTTCGATGAAGAATCCCTCAAATGATGAGATAATATTGATCACTATTTGGTGGTAGGGGATCATGTCTTCATGGCGGACTTCGTACGTCCCCCGAATCTGGTTGACGATTAATTGCGAATCGCCGTATGCTTCAAGGTATTCTACCCCCAGTTCTCTTGCGAGTTGGAGGCCAATGACTAAAGCGTTGTACTCGGCCACATTGTTAGAGCAGGGTTCCGTGAGAGAGTAGGCGCGATTGATCACTAGCCCGGTAGGAGAGATCAATACTACTCCGACTCCGACGACAATGTTTCCCTTGGGTCCGGTTCTTGAAGCGCCATCGAAGAATATTCGCCATATGTTATCGTGGGTGGTTGTATTTGAATCGGCGACCTCATCTGGGATTTTTTTGTATATTCTGGATGATTTCGATCCTGGATGGGCTGCCAAAAAGTCTGCCAGGGCTTGACCTTTGACAGCCTTCTGCGGGACAAAGACCATATGATAGGGGGACAGCAATATCGCCCATGTAGCGAGGCGGGAGCTGAGTGCCCCTGGTTTGGTCATGAGGACCCTGAGAGGGTTGATTCGTGAGATCACATGTATGGTTTGCCCCGTGACATAGTGCCGCGTCTTTTGAATGGCGAATACCAGGGCGAGGCATTCTTTCTCCACAGCGGTGTATCGGTGTTCGAGCCCGACCATCATTCGACTGAGATAGTAAATGGCCTGCTCGTGGCCTGCGTCGTTGTTTTGTGCCAGCAGGGCACCGAGGGAGTGTTCCATTGCTCGTACATAAAGTAGGAATGGTTTTCCAGAGACCGGGGCCACCAGGACTGGAGGATTTGATAATATTCTTTGATGTCATCGAAAGCGCGCTGGCATTCCTCGTCCCATACGAATGAGACTCCCTTCTTCATGAGGTGGGTGAACGATCGGCATCGCCCGGAGAGGTTGGAAATGAACCTCCTGATATAAGCTAGCCTCCCTTGGAGGCCTCTAAGTTCACGGAGATTTCTCGGGGGACCCATCTCCATGATTGCCCTCGTTTTCTCGGGGTCTACATGGATACCCCGTGCAGTGATGATGAAGCCCAAGAACTTCCCGCTGGATACGCCCAAGAACGATTTTGTAGGGTTCATCTTCAGATTATGGGCTCGCATTAAGTTGAACACCGTTCTCAGGTCTTGCAGATGATCCTCCTTACGGCGACTCTTGACGGCGATGTCGTCGACATAGCATTCCACTGTCTTACGCAAATGTTCTATGAAAATGATACTCATGGCTTGCTGATATGTAACGCCAGCATTCTTTAGACCGAATGGCATGACTGTGTAGCAGTATGTGCCAATCGGGGTTTGGAATGAAGTGTGCTTTTCGTCGTCGGGAGACATCTTGATTTGATTGTACCCCGAGAATCCATCCATGAATGACATACGTTCAAAGCCGCATGTATTATCGATCATGATGTCTGTGATAGGAAGGGGAAATTCATCTTTGGGGCATGCCTCGTTCAGGTTGCGGAAGTCGATACAGATTCGAATCTTCCCATTCTTCTTGAGGACGGTTACTATATTGGCGACCCAATCAGGATGTTGCTCTTCACGAGTGAAGCCGCTGGCTATTAACTTGTTGACTTCAGTTTCGATCGTCCATGACGCCTGGGCGGAAGCGTCGTTGTTGCTGCTTGACTGGCTTTGCATCTGGCCGTATATTGAGTTTGTGGAGAGCGATGTCAGGATTTAACCCCGGCATGTCTTCATAGATCCAGGCGAACACATCAATGTATTCTCTGACAAGTACTAACAGCGATTCTCGTTCTTCGTCAGTTAGGCTTTTACTGATAAAGATCGGTTTTGGAGAAGATTCGCTGCCGAGATCCACTTGTATGACCTCATCTTCGGTAGGAGGTTCTCTCAGTTCGAACCGCTTTTCCCATTGTGCGTCTAATTGTTGGGCCCATGGCTCTAGCTCAAGGATTTCGGGGATGTCTTCGTCTTCCTCGTAAGCGTCGGTGAATGCCATGTTGACTGACATGACTTGTCTGAACACATCTCCGATGCTGGTATCTGAGTCGAAGTCGGTGATCCGATTGAATGTGACTGCCAGTCGCATTCTTCATCTAAGCTTTCAGGGGTCGTAGTAGGCGTTACATACCCTAAACCGCATCGGATTTTGTTATAGTAGTTCCGTGGTTTGCCCGCCGGGGCTGGCGTCTTCAAAGGTAATCGTCGTCCAGTGCCGTAGTTCAGTCCTGGCGTTGTCTCTAGATCATACCCCTGTTTCTGTATGAGATATTTGGATTGAGGGCTATAGAGATACAGAGGCAGTCTTTCGGCATCTGACCCGAAGTCGACTTCTTCCATGGCGAGGGAATGCGGGTTGTTCGTCCGGCCGAAGATGATTGGGTGGTCCCCTCCCTCGATTATTCGGTAAGCGTCTTCTACTGGAGTAATTGGATAGCGGTGTACACATTTGTCACCTGTGTATGTAGGTGAGTGCCTATACCGTGTTCCATAGCATACATTGTACATAGCTTATTGAGCTCGGTGTAGTTCAAAGATAACCCTTTATTGATGAAGTAAGGTATCTTTTCTAGAGGGATTACATCATCTGCAGAGGGAGCGTCAGTGTGGGCAGCCACATACTTGGCTAGCTCTGGTTCCTCTTCGGCTACCCCCTGTGTGAATGAAGATTGAGAGGGCGTCCTAGTCAGCTTGATCTTCAGCGGTTCAACTGACGGAGCGGAGCGTGGGGTTGTCGGTAGACTAGCAACCTCCAGTCTGGCACTTGATATGGAGCGAGGGGTGGCTGGTTCGCTTGAAGTGTCAGACCTCGCATCGGGGTGACGACCTTTCTTAGGCAGGCGTATCGTCAGAGGCCTATCGGAGGGATTGAGCTTCTCTGTTTGGGATTGACCGACTCTCGGCAATCTGATGGTAAATGGCCCTGTCGTGGGTCTCGGTACCTGGCCGGACCTTGGCAGCCGGATTCTCAACTGCTCTTCCTGTGCCGAGAGGCTGATCGCGTCCTTACGCAGCGCGGCCGTAAGGGTGCGGAATTGCCTGGTTTGCGAGCCTGGAGGTGGATCGTCAGAGGCTCTTCTGATCCCGTAGTTGCTTTAACATCAGTTTGTTCATTTCCTCCCTCAAGGTGCCTCTTCGACTTTTCGTATAGGCAGAGTCCGAGTAATAAGATTCGACCCCTTTGAAGGGATCGATGTCAGCAAATTCTGTCCTCACGAAGCCATGCTTGTCGACATATTTGAAGCATTGGTATAGCGTGGAAGGCACGATCATGTAATCGTGTATCCAAGGGCACCCCAAAAGGATGTTGTATGAAGTGTCGGCATCTATGACATAGCAAGTGACTTCTGATTGGAGATCGCCAATCTGACATTTCAGACGGATCTTTCCGATTGGGTAGCTCCTGCCCGAATTGAACCCGTTGATGGCGGTGTTTGTAGGGGTCAGGCGATGCATCGGGATGCGAAGATAATGCAGTAGTCCTTTTGGAATGATGCTTATGGAAGACCCAGGGTCAATGTGCATCCGGTCCACCTTTATGTCGCCGATGTAGCCTGTGTAGTATAATGGGCGATCGTGTAGATTAGTCTTGATGAGCATGTCTTGTGGAGTGAAGACGATGTTGGGCATTGCTCCCGTACAGGCACTGTCTTGGAGGTCTGCGGGCTGATTTTCTCCCGTGAGGTTGACCTGAGCCAGGTACGCGTCGGCATTTTGAAGTGCATCGCTCAAGGCTGTACGGACATCCTTCGAGAGCCTCAGAGTTCATATAAGGAAATTTGGCTGGTGTATTGGCCAATTGTGCCAAGATGTCGAAGTTGTAGGGCCTCTCCAGCCCCTGAGATGTTTTCTTTCGGAGGGATTTGTCGAAGCGAGTCTCCTTCGGCCTAGGCTTGTCGGTCGTCGAAGGCTGAGCCGGTCCCGGAGCATCGTGGTAATGGGCGGATGATTATCAGTCGAGTTTTCCGCCACAGGTTGAGATTGTGCTCCGGATCGAGTAACAACGGTCGTGACTTCCTCTTCATCTGCTGAGGTGGTACGGCAGGATCTGACTTTTCCACTTTTCTTTTTAGACGATGGAGTGACTGAGTTACCTCATGTACTAGGTCCGGATGGACCCACATGATTTCCCCTCGTGATGTGGTGAGAGGTACTAGACCAGCAGCTTGAGCAGGCGGAGATTAGCAATCTCCATCGTTGCCAGAGGGATGGGTATAACCCCATCCTGGGTCTCGGTTGGAGGGAAGCTGCCGGATTGTACGGACACCATGTTGGCTGCCACGGTTACCTCCTCGAAATCGATGGTCAGAGCGTTCGAATCGATGAGGTTCTGGATATATCGTTTCAGTTGGTAGCAGTCGTGCGTAGCATGGTGGACGTAGCGGTGGTAATGGCAGAACTTTGGGTTCTCCAAATCAGCCGGCCGAGGCTCCCGTCTTGGTGGAGGAAGCTGAATCCTATCTCCTTGTATGAGCATGTCCAAGATAGGCTTGACGTGACCGTCTTCAAAAGAGTATGTGATTTGAGGCCATTGTTTGTCCGCAGGTTGCGACTCAGGCTTCTGGGCTGTATCGGCCACCATAGCCTGCTTGCCTCTGTTGTCCCGATTGTTGGAGGGCTACCCCCATTGTCGTTGGTGGTGTTGGGACGCTTGCCTTTGTTCTCTCCCTCTGAGATATGTAATCCCAGTTGGCGAGCCTTCTTTAATCGTTCTTCGGCACTTGTAGCACTAATGATAAAAGCCTTCCAGTCCTTGAATTGACTCTCGTCCATCCAGAGACTGATTATTGGAGTAGTCTTTTTTGGCAAATTTCGATCAAGGAGGAGTCCGGGTTGCCAGATGGTAACTTCATTACGGTTTGACGAAACCGCTCAATAATTCCTCGTCAGCTCTTTCTCTCCTTGAATGATGTCCATGAGGGTAGACATCGTGACGTCCTGCCCTACCTCATAGAACCTCTCCAAGAACAGGCGTTTGAAGCCAGCGAAGGAATGGATGCAATTGTCCGGCAGGTTGCGGTACCAATCGAACGCAACTCCTTCCAATGCCCCAATGAATAACCGCGTGAGGATAGCGTCATCGTGGGGGAGATGGTCGGTAGTGACCTCAAAGTAAGTGATGTACCGACTTGCTGAAGTCTTGCCATCATATGGGTTGATATTGAACGGCTTATATCTTGGTGGAAAGGGAACATTCCTCCATTCAGCAGGATATGGTTGCCGTATCGGGAGGTCTTGAGATTTTTCTCTGGCGTGGAACATGGCTCGGAGCTCTTGAACTTCTCTCCTTACTTCTCGGGTCTCATCTGTCGCAGTCGGAGCCGTTACTTCGGGAGGATTATTGCCCGGTTTGGTGCTGCCGAATTTGAATCTACGTTGATTGGAGGACCCGTGCTTGTCTGGCCAGGTGTCACCCCCTGCAGATTAGGAAGCGCCGCTTTGATCTCGTCTACAGACTTGACCAAGGGGTGCAATATGGCCTCCAAAGTGTCGATGCGCTGGCGATCACCGGAACCGCCTTGATTGCTGTCTGTCATAACACCGTCTTCATATGAGGAGTGACGGAAGGAGTGGTGGAGGATGTACCCTCCGAGTCGTACCCGTGCATCGAGAAATCATCAGAATATGTGGGGATGTTCTCTTCAGGTTCAGACTCGGAAGGAACACTACCCCCGGCATCGGAGCTTGCTTCGTCTAGGATGTCCTTGGGGACGTCGGTATCTGTTGTATCCGTCGGAGGATCTGCTTCCTCCAGTCCGTATTCCTGGAATGTCGGATTGTCGTGGATGTTTGGAGGAGTGCTACCCCCAGTTCCGACGACCCCCAATGTTGCAGACGACGAACTTCCTACTCACGCAGTTTTCGTCTTCGAACGGGTGTGTTGAAATACTCCAGTGGAGGATAACCCTTTAGACGACGGTTTCTTAGCTGCAGTAGTTGACACCTTTGGGCTGGAGATGCTCGTTTTCTTCCCTCTTCCCTTGGCGAGAACTTTCTGCGCGGACTTGCAGGAGACAACAGGAGGTGCCTCGTCTTCTGAGCTCGGGTGATGTAGTCTTTGGAAGACGGATGGCCGGTCTTCCGTCACCGTCGCGTTGCTGCAACAGCAGTTGACGATGATCTGGGTGCATTGATGTCCGTGTGAGGGCTCTTTACACCCCGAAGCTTCTTCTCTTCCTTGCGTTTGTGGAGGATAACCTCACGCAGGTCAGAGGAACCACTTTGTCCGTTTGCCGCCGGGGGCTGGACTTGAGTGGTTTTATACAACTTCCCATCAGAGGCCCGCGTGACAATCAGCGGACGCCCTGATAATCAGAGGTTGGGGCAGTCGTCTGGACTTGATGAGCCCGCGCTGCCCTAGACTTCCTTCTTTTAGCACTTGTGGGTGCGTAATAGGAGGAGTCTAAGTCGAATACCACAGAGTCTGGATTATCATCCATAATGATCAGAGTCAGGACCGCATGAGAGCCGGTCGAAGACTGATCGAGAGAAGCGTGGGACGGATGCTATGCGGCTAGCATTGGGTACCGTACAGGCTGTCTGCATGCGGCTGTCTTTTGTTGTAGGATGAGTCTTTATGCGGTTAGGAGTCACGACCGTGCAGGCTGACCGTATGCGGTTGGCATCTGTGGACGCATGGGTTTTCTGCAAGCGATTGACTTCCATAGCCGCATGAGTCTCATCCGTGCGGTTGGCAACTGTAGCCGCATAAGTTATGCGGCTGACAGATGTGGCCGCATGAGTTTTCTTTATGCGGTCGGCGGTTGTAGCCGCATGGGCTTTCTCCCTGCGGCTAATACTCTTCTGCGGCTCGGACCGCGTAGAGTTCCTCTTTGCCCCTGCAAGTCCAGCATCATAGTGTTTTCTTCTGTCGGACTTGGGGACAGCAGAGTTGTCTACGGTCTGAAGTGGGGCCGCAGGGGAGTCTTTCTCGCCATCTTGAGCAATAGAGAGCACCCCATCAAGGGCTTGCGGAGGAGCAAATATTTTGGCCTCCACTCTTTGCGAGCCTTTATGGTGCGGGTGCGCTTCTGGACCGGGCCAGTGCTACCTTCAGAGAGCATCCCTTCGAATGCCTGTTGGTCGAAGCGTACGACCATCTTCTGTTGTGTAGAGCCAAGTTTGGCTGCGTCCGATTGCGTCACCAACACCTCAGCCGTGGAGAAGTTAGTCCCCTGCAGAGTCGCCATCGTGTTTGCCATTGATTGTAAAAGTACAGAACAATTATCGGAGGACTGAACTTAGACTCACAATACAAACTCGCTCGTACAAAGAAAGCCTAGGGACGAAAACCTAGGTACAGCAGTCTAAGTACGATTATTTATTTTAGATTCTGGGGGGTGACGATAGAGGCTCGGGAAAGCGACGGCCGCTCTGCCTTACTCCTTGGACGATCGGTACGCAGCCTTGACTCGGAGAAGATCTGCTTGGTCGTTGACGAAGAAATGCCTTCTTGCTCTCTCTCTGATTGCTCTCCTGGCTTCTCTCTCTCTGTGTATATCTCTCTCTGACTATGGGAGAAGTCTCTCTGTGTATACGTATTCTTCTCTGGTTTTTTTTGTATATCTCTCTATATTTCATAAGGGAATGGCACCTTGCTATTTATAATAGTAGGATGTGATCATTAGGGTTGCCAATAATTAGCTCTTGGAGATGGCGGCGGCCTGGGGATTGATCAATCCAGGCTGTTCGTTTCTGATTGTGACGAATCAGAACCATTAAGGGTAGATTACACCAAATCTCCATTAGCAATTAATGCTGATTGGCATAAATCTTCCTTATAATGATTCTCTAATATCTGCGAATAAATCAAATTTATTCTCCTGCCGCGTGCCCCAGATCATTGGGATTCGACCCGATCTTGGATTGCCATAAATCTGGAAGATTGATCGGCTGAGGACACGTGTCCTGAGAGCAAGGGTGAGACTGGAACCGCATGCAGATTGGGCCGCATGAGATTTGGGCCGCATGAATTTTGGGCCGCATAAGACTCGGGACACGTGTCAGGACTGTCTGGGCAGTGGCCCCCTCCTTCAGACTTCTGAACCATATGATGAGCCGCATGAACCGCATAATGGTGTGTCTGCTTGAGCCGCATGGGCATGATCTTCTTGAGCCGCATAGGGATGATTCCACTTGAGCCGCATGGGACAGCTTCACTCTGAACCGCATGGGAAGTCTTCACTTCGAGCCGCATAAGCACACCCACGTGGCAGGGCCATGTGGCATTTTGTTGCTCTCGGGGGATCGTGTCAGAGATTTCTTTCTCTTCCCTAGAGATTCATCATCATGACAGAGTCATAATTACCTGCTTTGGTGTCAGGTCTGTCAACTTTTCAGAGGGGTCAGCTGTCAAAGCAATTAATGCAGCATGGATCGGAGGGGAGCACTGTCACACCATATGTCTTCTGAGCCGCATGGACTGCCTCCGGCCGCATAGCTCCTTATGCCGCATGACTCCCTGAGCCGCATGCGTTTTCTGAGCCGCATGGGTCTTTCTTGGCCGCATGAGTCAATTTCTTTAGTATTTTCCATGCTTCTACATATGCATGGTGGCACAACTTCCAGCAGAACGTGTCTTGCATGTTCTGAGCGGTTGCTCCATGTTCGGGGTGGTTACTACCACGTCCCTAACATTGTGCTAACCGAGCAGTTGTTGCAGGGGCTTATATAAGGCCTCCTCCTCCTCTCTCATAGGTTACAGAACAGAAAAGAAAAGAGTAGCCACCAGAAAGTTTACGAAGTGTTCTTTAGCACAAGTAAACAGAGAATTCAGATGTGTTCTTTAACACAGTTCTGATCTGCAGCCATCGAGAGAGAGAGGAAAGGCGCCGCACCAGCGTTGCTCTTGTATGGGAGTTCGTATCCGTCCGAGGAGTCAGAAGAGCAGGAGTGTTCCAAGTTCTCCGACGAACTTGCTGGTTCCTGGAAGCTGTTCGCGTAGGGCGAATAAAGCTTTGAGCAACGGTGATCATTCACCCCAGCAGGAGTTCTTCCATCTATCGCCAGTCACCTTCTTCGTTGCTGCCAGTAACTCTGATTGTATCTTCTTTTTAGAAGTACTACGATCTGATTGCTGTGATTACGAAATCTTTTTAGATTCTCGTAATATCATAACGATATCTTTTTAGATCTTCGTTATACTTGCGCAACCTTCCTAGAAGTGCTGCGTTGGAACATTATTTTTACAATTGTTTCATATTCTCAGTTTTCTATCGAAAAATTGTGCCCCGGTAATAACAATCTCAAAGCTTTATTGCTACGATGGAAAACATTTCTGCTTCACTCCTAAACACTGACTTCTGTAAGTTAGAGAAGTTTGATGAAGAGCATTATCAAGTCTGGAAGAGGAAGGTTTATCTCACTTTTCAACTCAGAGACGTGGATCACGTGCTTCTTGAAGAGGAACCTACCGTTCCAGATACTGGGTCTGCCGCCGTAATCTCTGCGGCTACTAAACTTCAGGCCAAGTGGAGAAAGGAGAATAGCATTTGCAGGTTGCTTATCCTGAATGCTATGAGGATTCCCTTGCAGAATCCTATTCTAAGAAGAATATCGCTAGAGACATATGGGAGTCTCTAAAAAAACTCTACGAAGAAGACAAGAACCGCAGTAAAATATTTGTGGTTGAAAAATATCACAAGTGGTTCTTTGAGGACGAAAAGTCTATGCTGCCGCAGGTGAAGGAGTTCCTGAAACTGCGACAGAAGCTGGAAGACGAGGCGATGCCCCTCCCCGACAAGTTTGTTGTTGGAGGGATTGTCTCAAAGCTCCCCGCTGGGTGGAGCAAGTTCTATGCAAACATGCATAGGAAGAAGCTTGAGATCAGTCTTGAAGATCTCCTACAGGAAATCTATGTTGAAGACAAGATGCGGGCTCAACTGAAGGTGGACACACTGTCCAAGCAATTGGCTAACGCCAATCTGGTTCAGTCCAAGGAACCAAAGGAAAAGCAGGCGGCTTTCCACAGCAAGAAGAAGAACCCTGATAATCTAAAAGTCAAGGAAACTTCTATCAAGAAAAAGAAGCCAAAGTCTGAAATGCCTTGCTTCAAGTATGGCAAGAAGGGCCACTTTAAGAATGAGTGCAAAGCAAAGACCAAGCAATCAGAGCAAGGAGAGCCTAGTAAGGTATCTATGATCACTGACGTAGTTACTATGATTGCACAGGTTGATGCAGTAAGGACTGATTCTGACTGGTGGGTAGACACTGGAGCTTCCTGCCATGTCTGCTCCAGTAAGGAGTGGTTCACCACCTACACCCCTACTTCTGAAGTGGTTATGATGGCGAACCAGACACAAGCTGAAGTGCTCGGGATCGGGACGGTGGTGTTGAAGCTGACTTCGGGAAAGTCTCTGACGCTTCAAGGCGTGAAGCACGTACCTGCTATCGCCAAAAACCTGGTCTCGGGAGGCCTATTCTGCAATGCAGGCCTCAGGATGGACATCAATGCTGGCCAGATGGTGATGTCTATCAAGGGAACATATTTCGGGAAAGCTTTTTATACCGAAGGAATGTTCAAGATTCAGCTTGTGAATCAGTCCAATGTAATTAATGTGATTAATGAAGTCACTCATTCTGCTTATACTCTTGAGTTGTGGCATAATAGGCTAGGACATATTCATTGTAAACGAATAAACAGAATGTCTAGTCTAGGACTTATCTCGAAATATGGGGGTAAGGCAGAGAAATGTGAAGTTTGTGCTCAAACAAAGATCACAAGGAAACCCTTTCCTCAGGTTAATTGAAGTACAGATCTTCTGGAGTTGGTACACTCCGATATCCGTAACTTCAAACAGTTCTCTACAAAGGCCGGGATGAAGTATTTCATAACCTTCATCGATGACTTCTCAAAGTATGCGTTCGTCTACTTGCTGAAGGCTAAAGACGAAGCATTCGAGAAGTTCAAGGAGTTCAGAGCCGAAGCTGAGCGACAGACTGGACAACAACTCAAAAGAATAAGAAGTGATCGAGGTGGGGAGTACAGGTCTCATGAATTCGTATCGTTCTGCAAAGAACATGGAATTGTCAATGAGACTACGGCTCCGTACTCTCCTCAATCAAATAGAGTAGCAGAGAGGAAGAACAGAACGTTAACAGAAATGATTAACTCAATGTTGTTGACTGCTGGTCTTCCTAAGTGCTACTAGGGAGAAGCTGCATTGACGGCCACTTTATTCTAAATAGGGTTCCTCATGCAACTTCTGACATTACTCCTCATGAACTCTGGTTCAAGGTCAGACCAAACTTGAATGTCATTCGAGTGTGGGGGTGTCTGGCATATGTCAAGCATCCAGATCTAAAGATTCAGAAGCTTGGGACAAGGACTACAAAGGCGATCTTCTTGGGGTATGTCGAGAAGAGTGATGCTCGGAGATTTCTTGATATTGAGTCAAATCATATCATTGAATCTCGTGACGCATAATATTTTGAAGACAAATTTGCAAGGCACAAGAATATTGTTCTTGCGGATGTTCCGGAGAACAATGAGGGTGCGCAAGAAACTGAAGTCTTCAATGATGATGTGGTCCAAGAAGATATTGTTGTTGAAACAACGGTTGAACCAGAACAAGCTGAGCCGTCAGCTAAGCGTGTGAGGAGGCCGAAGGACTTCGGAAGTGACTTTGTCACCTATCATGTGGAAGCTGATCCGCTTACCTATGATGAGGCGATGAAGACCAGAGACGCAGTTTTCTGGAAGGAGGCGATTGACAATGAGATTGATTCTATCACCTCAAATAACACTTGGGTGTTGGTTGATCTTCTTGAAGGAGCGAAACCCATCGGATGCAAATGGATCTTCAAGAAGAAGATGAAAGAAGACGGAACTATTGACAAGTTCAAGGCTAGGTTGGTAGCCAAGGGGTTTTCTCAGAAGCAGGAGATTGACTATTTTGACACGTATGCTCCAGTAGCCCAAATGACCACCATCAGAATGTTGATTGCTCTCACAGCAATACATAAGATGGTGATACATCAGATGGATGTGAATACGGCTTTCCTAAATGGCGAGCTGACTGAAGAGATTTACATGCAACAGCCAGAGGGATTTGTCATCAGGGGTCTTGAAGACAAAGTCTGCAAGTTGGTGAAATCTTTGTACGGTCTTAAACAGGCTCCCAAGATGTGGCATGAGAAATTTGATAAAGTTATAAGGTCAAATGGTTACATGGTCAGCGATACGGACAAGTGTGTTTACACGAAGTTTGCTGATGGAAGAGGTGTGATCGTTTGTCTGTACGTGGACGACATGCTTATCCTAGGTACGGATATTAGCTGTGTCACGGAGACAAAGAAATTTATCTCAAACAAGTTCAGTATGAAGGACTTGGGGAAAGCTGATGTGATCTTAGGGATCAAGATCATCCGGACAGACACTGGACTAGCACTGTCACAGTCTCATTATATTGAGAAAATGACCACTCGTTATGGGTATCGGGATCTTCCAGGGATCGATACGCCGTACAGGTGTGATCTGAAGCTGAAGCCTAATTCAGGGAAAAGTATCAGGCAGCTGGAGTATACATGCGTAATGGGAAGTTTGATGTATGCTACTACTGCCACAAGGCCTGACATAGCTTTCGTCGTGGGAATGCTGAGTCGTTTCACGAGCAACCCAGGTGCTGAACACTGGAAAGCTGTGAAACGGGTTATGAGATATCTCAAGAAGACTCAGACATATGCACTGTACTACAGCGGAGATCCGTTGGTAGTGGAAGGCTTCAGTGATGCCAGTTGGTGCTCAGAGGTGGAGAGCGAGAGGTCCACAGGTGGATTCATTTTCACAATGGGTAGAGCTGCTATATCGTGGAAGTCGAAGAAGCAGACTATGCTCTCGCGGTCATCCATGGAATCTGAGTTCTTTGCACTTGATACCGCAGCCGAGGAAGCAGAATGGCTTCGGAAGCTCATGTATGATCTTTCAGTGGTTGGGGCACAAATACCGGCGATACCGATATACTGCGACAACCAGGCGACTGCGGCGGTGGCATCAAATGACCTCTTCAACGGGAAGAAGAGGACTGTGCGATTGAAGCACAGGACAGTACACGATCTTATCAAGAGAGGTGTTATTGCAGTGATTGATGTTCGGAGTCAGGAGAACCTGGCGAATCCGTTCACCAAGGGCCTCAAGCGCCAGCTGGTCAATGGTACAGCTTGTAAAATGGGCTTGAAGGCATTCTGATATTGGATTATTGTATTCCTACCATAAAGTTTTATGCTAATAGTTCAAAGATTTATCTACTAGGCATCTAGCTTTTGGTTCAAGGGAGGACCACTAATCGGAAGAAAATCAGGAACGGTGGGTACATGTTCTATTAGGCATGGAGAGGTTACGGACCTATAACCACTGTTGTCTACTATTATTTTCTGCGGAAAACGGTTCCTGTGGGAAGGTTGGCTTAATTGCCTTAATGAGTTCTCAGGCAGAGTGAATGCCTGGAGTGCTTTACAGGAAGCACGGTAGAGCAGCACTACAAGGAATAAAACTCCATGCTACAGTGGGGTGACTCCACAATGAGGTTCCTATATGTGGGGTGCTGCCCAGGAATAGGATAAAGCCTCGACTTTGCAGGCCAAGTCACAGCGGCGTAGCACCGCAAATAGGCAGTTAGCCTAATGCTGTATGTTAAATATAAAGAGGGGTGTAGTCAGCACTACAAAGAGGAGGAGTTCCTCATGTTACAGTGGCACGACACCACCATAAGGTACCCGGTTAGGGATAAAGCCTCGGCCTTGCAAGCCATGTCGTTGTGGCGTAACACCACAAGGGAGCCTAAGGCTTCATGCTGGGTAGTTTGGCACTACAAAGAGGCGGTTGCCTCATGCTACTGTAGTATGACACTACGATGAGGTTCCCGGTACGGGGTAAGGCCTCGGCTTTAAGCCATGTCATAGCAGCGTAGCACCGCAAGGGAAGCGCAAAGCGCTTCATGCCATGTCTCTTTATAATAAACTCACCTATAGTGTATGACAGAGATATCAGGCCGTCTCGAGGGTAAACTTGTAGACACCCAAAATTATACACTGAAACCAGGCTGGCACAGGGCCTTTAATGTGTAGCCAGAAGCACATGTAACTACATTATGTGAGTGGAAAGAATTTCAGCTATGATGCAGAATTCAAGGCTTAGTCCATTCTTGTATTATAGTTTAATTTTTGACCCATGCGGGAAGATTCAAGTCGTAAGCGACATCTCTCCTAATGCATGATGGACAGTTACTGTGGGGAACACTTATATCCATATATAGAGATATGTGGGGGATTGTTGGGTTTTTGGTTTTTCCTTTAGAAAGGTTTAGTCCCACATCGAAAAAAACAAATGGTTTGTATCTCTATATATTAGCTTTGCTATTATTGGAGATGCACATGTGGTGTGGAGGTGCACATGGGTTTGCCATGTGGGATTATTTTTCTAATAGGAAAAAGGCTAAAATCAACAATTAAAGCATTCATGCTTTTTGCTCTTGGGAAATTTATTTCCATAGGAGCTAAGCCCCGTTGGGGCTTAGCGACTTGGACTCGGACTCGGGCTCGGACTCGGGCTCAAGGGCTCATGAGGCGTAATGTGGCATTTTGTTGGCGCACTTTGCACTTAGCACGTCAGCATCGTCTCTAGGCGTATAGTGCGCTTAAGTTGCGCTCGTTGCGCAAGCCACTTGCGCGACCACGTTGCGCGGCCCGTTACGCGAGCCCAGTTACGCTGGCCCCAGTTACGCAGCCGAGTACGCGTAGTGTGCACAGCGTACGCAGCGTGCGTAGAGTGCGCAGTGTGCGCAGCGTACGCAGTGTGCGTAGAGTACGTAGTGTGCATAGGGTGCATAAAAGGGGCTGTGTGCCTAAAGTGTAAATTATGCTGGTGGCACAACTTCCAGCAGAACGTGTCCTTGCATGTTCTGAGCGGTTGCTCCATGTTCGGGGTGGTTACTACCACATCCCTAACATTATGCTAATCGGGCAGTTGTAGCAGGGGCTTATATAAGGCCTCCTCCTCCTCTCTCACAGGTTACAGAACAGAAAAGAAAAGAGTAGCCACCAGAAAGTTTACGAAGTGTTCTTTAGCACAAGTAAACAGAGAATTCAGACGTGTTCTTTAACACAGTTCTGATCTGCAGCCATCGAGAGAGAGAGAGGAAAGGCGCCGCACCAGCGTTGCTCTTGCACGGGAGTTCGTGTCCGTCCGAGGAGTTAGAAGAGCAGGAGTGTTCCAAGTTCTCCGACGAACTTGCTGGTTTCTGGAAGCTGTTCGCGTAGGGCGAATAAAGCTTTGAGCAACGGTGATCATTCACCCCAGTAGGAGTTCTTCCATCTATCACCAGTCACCTTCTTCATTGCTGCAAGTAACTCTGATTGTATCTTCTTTTTAGAAGTACTACGATCTGATTGCTGTGATACGAAATCTTTTTAGATTCTCGTAATATCATAACGATATCTTTTTAGATCTTCGTTATACTTGCGCAACCTTCCTAGAAGTGTTGCGTTGGAACATTGTTTTTACAATTATTTCATATTCTCAGTTTTCCATCGAAAAATTGTGCCCCGGCAATAACAGCCAGCACCGTCACATCCTTCGGACTGAATGAAATGACGGAGGCACCATCGACCACAGAGAAAGACCGAGGCGGAAGCATATATATAAAATATATATATATATATATATATATATATATATATATATATATATATATAATATATATATATATATATATAATGCAAATGACCTCTAGCCTAGTGGTTAAGCGACATGCAGCGGCCCAATTGGTCGGAGCTCGAGCCCTAGTGGAGGCGAGTTCACCACAATTACACCAATTGCTTAAAATATTATATATATATATATATATATATATATATATATATATATATATAAAATAAGAATTTTATATATATATATATATATATATATATATATATATATATATATATATATATATATATATATATAAAATTCTTATTTTATATATATATATATATATATATATATATATATATATAAAATAAGAATTTTATATATAGATATATATATATATATATATATATATATATATATATATATATAAATTCTTATTTTATATATATATATATATATAATATATATATATATATATATATATTTTATATATATATATATATAAAATTCTTATTATATAGATATATATATATATATATATATATATATATATATATATATATAATATATATATATATATATATATATATATATATATATATATATATAATTCTTATTATATATATATATATATATATATATATATATATATATATATTATATATATCTATATATATGTAATATATATATATCTATTATATATATATAATTATTATTATTTTTTACTTTTGGTATTCGGACATCCCACACGACCCCGTAGCCACTACCACCCATATATATATATATATATATATATATATATATATATATATGTATATATATATATATATATATATATATATATATATATATATAATATATATATATATATATATATATAAATATATATATATATATAAAAATATTATATTATATATATATATATATATATATATATATATATATATATATATATATATATATATATATATATATATATATATATATATAAAAATATATATATATATATATATATGTGGAAAAAGTTTACGAGATAGACCAATTTCTTACGAAGAGAAAAAAAACTCAAAATTATCCAGCTGTAAAAATATATGTATATTTCGCTTCTAAATTTATTTCTCTTTAAAAAATAAATCTCTTTTTTAAAAAACAAACATATATATCTTAAAAAATAAGAATTATCTAACTATTTATTTTTTAAATAGAAAAAGATTTATTTATTTATTTTTAAAAAATAGAGATAAATAAATTTTATTTTTTTATTTTTTAAAATAGATATACATTTAAAAAAAATCTATATTTAGAAGTAAATATACCTTCAAAAATTATGTTTGAGATATTAATTTTAATCTTAATCATAACATTAATCTTGATATTAATTTTAATTTTAGTTTTAACATTAATTTTAATTTTAATGTTAATTTTAAATGTAAATTAAATTAATTTTTAAATTAAATCTTAATTTTAGTTTGTATTTTTATTTTAGTTTTATTTTTATATTTGTTATGTCAATGTTATTGTTAAAATTAATTCAATGTTAATACTAATATTAATTTTAATTTTAGCATTAATTTAATTTTAATGTTAAAACTAAAATTAATATTAAATTATAATTAACACTAAAATGAACAATAAAACTAGAATTAATGTAAAAATTAAAATCAACATAAAATTAACATTCAAATAAACATTCAAATTAAAATTAATAACAACAATAACATCAACACCCAAAAATTAACATCAGAAATAATTTTAAAATTAGCATTAATATTAAGATTAACAATAACATTAATATTTTTTAATATATTTTTTAAACGTATTCCTATTTTAAAGATAGATTGTTTCTTTAAATCCATCTCTTTTATAAAAGCTTAACTTATCTATCTTTAGTTTTTAAAAATAAATAAGTAAATCTCTTCCTATTTAAAAATAAATAGACTTATTTTTTTTTAAGATAGAGATTGGTTTGTTTTTAAAAAGTGAGATTTAGTTTCTTTAAGAGAAAGAAATTTAGAATAGAAACATACATATATTTTCTCATCCCGAAAGTTATTCGAGAAATTCTGTGTGTGTGTGTGTGTGTGTGTGTGTGTGTATGTGTGTGTGTGTGTGGAAGGTGTAATTGTTCATTGTTCATGTTCGCTCTCACCAGGATTCGAACACCGTCCACTCGGATCTTATGTCTTCACTCTAGCCACTTGAGCTACCAAGTCTTGACACACATAAACACACACAACACACATATTGTGTCGAACGCCCCTACTGATAATTGATCCGATCGCCTGACCACTTGGGTTGCATGCCTCACCTCTACCACTAGACTAGAGTTCATTGGCACACACACACACACACACACACACACACACACACACACACACACACACACACACACACACACACGAAATCTTGTAGTCTTTTTCTTTCTATTGAAGGGAGCATTTGATACTACTGGTACAATTGCATAGTTGTCTTAATATATTGGTATGGCCAGAATCTGTGCATCTAACCAAAGGAAGATCATATATGAGCTTCTGAATCCATTATGCTTTATCGTTTTCTATAACAATTCATAGAAGTCAAGACTCCATAGATGAGTGTGCGAGAAAAATATGCATTTTCGACTTCTACGATATTACAACTTCGTCCATAGAGAAGACATACTCTTGTGGATCTTTTGCTCTCATCTTTTGAGCACCAACTAGTATCATTGAATCCTTCCACTACAGCTGCAAAACCATTGTAGTACAGTGCAAACTTTTGAGTCTGGTTGAGATATCTTATAATCCTTTTCATATCTTTCCAATATCCAACACAAGACTACTAGTGAACCGATTCAGCATCCTTACGAAGAAAGCAATATTACGTCTAGTGGCACTCATAGACTACATTAATGCTTGAGTACTCCAATGGTATGATATTTTTTCTTGAATCTGGCTTAAGCTTCTTGTAACACTTAAAAGAAGTATCGATCCCATGAAGATATCCATAGCGGGTGAGAATTTGTCTACGCAGTGCGCTTATGACAGCAAGCCTAGCTTTCGTTGAATGATTTATCAACATCTTCCATGTTGTAAGCCCCCTGAATTTCCAGAATTTATTTTCAAATTTTTTAAATGATTTATTTTCGATAATTCTTTTTAATTGATTAATTTTGATCATTTAATCCTCTTTACCATGACTTGGATTTCTAGAACATCAGGGATGCCAGTCTCTGGAAACTTTCTTCTTGAAGTTTGTAGTAGACGAGATTATCTTCGTTTTGATATATCATGTCCCACTTAAACTTGTTCCCTTGTACTCTTTTTGCTTCGCGTAAGTTCGGGTCAATTTAGACCATTTAATTATTAATTGATTTCCCACTCTTTTTCTTGATCATCATAAGCACGTTACCATGACTTTTAATTTAGGAGCACCAGACTAGTTTTTTTTTGAAACCAACTTCTCATGCATGATCTACTCGAGACACTCTTCACCCATGACCTTCGTGTCCCACTCAGACATACCATCTTGTGCTTCATTTGCTTCGCAAAAATTTTGGGTCAATTTAGGCCAATTAATTATCCACCGTAGAATGTGACCTGGCTTCCAATTTAATTTTGGGACCCGACATCGATCCAACCTAGTCGACTCAAAATATGGACATGGCCCATACGAATCCTACTACCCACATGACACTTATGTTCCATTCGTTTGAATCCCCACATGTTTCTTATTTACCCATGATCATAAATACCTATTTAAATTTAATTATTGCACCATGTCCGATTTTGACCCGACCCGGCTCAACCAAACCCAGTACAAGCTCCATTTACCCCTTCATTAATATCCAGACACTAATTTTCCCTACTAAATATTAAACACCTAGTGCTCCTAATCCAAATAATTAAGGGAGAACTCCCTTGATTTAATTCATTAGTTATTAACTTAACCCTATTTAATCCTAGCCATGGATTTCCCCTCCATAAATCCCAACCACACAACTTTTTCCCCACAATACAAACACACACACACAACTCCCTAGCCGGCCCTAACATTTAGGAATAATTCTCTCTCTCTCTCCTCCCTTTAGTAACAGCACACTCACACACACATATTCTCTCTTTCTCTCTCATTCCCATTACTTTCTTTCTCTCTCTCTCCTTTTTATTTCAATGCATAGCAGCAGCCCATGCCTAGCCGACCCCCTCTTTTTCATCACTCCAGCACCACTTTACCTTCTCCTTCTCCTACCTGGCCGAGCTCCTCCCCGACACAGCCCACAGCCTCCTCCTTCACCATTCTTTCCTCCACCGAACGACACACCACCACCACCATGAAAACCCGAACCACCATTCTCTTTATCACTCCAACACCACTCCACCACCGCTTCTCATTCTCCACCTCTTCTTTTCGTGCACCGCCGTCGGCCTCGCCGCCCCGTCACCGCAGCCAGCAGCAGCAGCAGCAAGAACCGCAGCAGAAGCGGCTGTATCTGTCGCGTGTGGCGGCGCCACAGCGCGCCGCACGGCCAACCACCGACGCCACGAGCCCCTTGGCTCCGGCGAACCCGGGCGCACCTTTCTGTGGTGGCCACCATCCTCCAGGATGCGCCGTCTAGGAGATTTTAGCATTTTTCTCAAAATCCGTCGACGCGCGCAGCGAACGAGATCCAAAAATGGCGCCTCGTCGCAGCAACTTCGCGCCTATTTTTCGGGAAATTCGACCGTTGGATCGGCAATTTCCTTGCTCTGTCTCAATCTCGATATATAGCTCTTCGCTCCCCTCTATTTTTGTCTGTTAATTTTATCGTTTGATACATCAAAACCTGCCACAAAGTTGACCATTTAAATTGTGTAATTTTTGGACAGTTTTACGGAGCCAATTTCGTCGGTTCGTATCTCCTCCATCGCAGCTCCGTCTGGCATGCCACTGGTTCCTATGCGTAGCTGGTATAACCCTCTTTTACCCCTCCAGTTTTGTTTTATTGTGATCACGTTTGATTGGTTGAATTCGACGTCAAAGTTGGTCGTCCGAATTCGTAATTTTCAAGTTGTAAAATTCTATTTTGGAACCCGGGACTCCTAATTCAATTTTTGCCACCACCAGTATACTCGTGGTGTCGTTCTGGCACATTTTCATATAAAGTTTGTTAGATTTGGAGGACGTGGGCCCTGGCACGCATTTCGGTACAAAGCGGCCCCCACAGTCCAGGTCAATGGGACTTTTTGATGCCAGCTCATCGGAATCCAATTCTGGATATACCGTTGAGTTCGTATCGTCATTCTGGACTCGTTGACATATAATTTGCTAGGTTTTAGTAGACATTGGTTCCGACACGTATTTCGGTGCAAGTCGGATACCAATATCCGGGTCAACGGGTCAATTTGAGATCGGCTCATCGGAATCCAATTCTGGACATACCGTTGAGTTTGTATCATCATTCTGGACTCGTTGACATATAATTTGCTGAGTTTTAAGGACATTAACTCCGACACGTTTTTCCGTGCAAATCGGAATTTCAATGTCCTAGTCAACGGACCAATTTGAGATCGGGTCAACGAAATCCAATTCTGGATATACCGTTGGGTTCGTATCGTCATTCTAGATTTGTGAACATATAATTTGTTTGGTATGGTAGAATAGTATTCTTGTACGTTTTTCGGTGCAAAGCGGGTCCGACACGGACACCGTTTTGACCCAAAATTACCTTTTTTCCCCTGTGTCCAAATTGGACTTATGGATAGGCTATCCTAGCTAATTTGACCATTCTGGACACATTGGTGATGTTTGTTTCATCATCCGACAATGTTTGTAGATATTTTCTCTGTGTATTAACTTTATTATAATTAATTCTTATTAAGTTCGTATTTCAGAATTAGTACAACAAAACTGAGATCAGTCGATTCCAGTGATCTCATCGCTGAAATTGGCAAGATGATCATGTGGATCACTGTGATAAGATTATTAACCTTACGTTGATTATCTTATCTCGATTTGCGTGTCATAGGTTTTGACGTACGAATAAAGAGGTACAACTTGATATTTTAATTCTTAGATTAGAGTTGATCATGTTTGACCAAAATATATGGTATCTTGGTAGGTAAATATTAGGAATGGTATGCTTAGGCTAGTTTTGACCCAGAGTTTACCAGTTGACCCAAAGTTAACTATTAGTCAACGTTAGCCTAGTTTGACCTAGAGTTGACCAGAGTTGACCAGTTGATTAAAAGTTAACTGTAAGTCAACCATTGACCCAGTTTGACCTAGTTTGACTTGGTTTGACTTCTTGTGATCTAGTTTGACCTAGTATGACTCAGTGTGACCTAGTTGACTCAGTTGGACTGAGATTGACCTAGATTACATAGCTTATACTATATAATAATACCTAACACTGTTAAACCCTAATTAGCTTATATATATCTCATCTTTAGGTCTGTGATTTTCACTCTGAGCCAGATTACACAGTTGACATATTTTTACCAGATCTCAGGCGAGTACATTCTCTGATAATATTTCTGTTTTATGATATCGTCTATGTTTCTTGTATTTAGTATAGATATTCTTGTTTTCTTGACACATTATTCACACGGATTGGTATTTCTCTGGATCCCGTCATGAGATGTTATTTCTCGCTTTTCTTGGTATATCTTGTGCAAGTCTTTCTTGTTCCTTGTGTACTGTATAGACACGATTCCTGTGAAGGCTAGCTACCCTCTAAGAGAATCGCGTGTCATGATGTGTCATGGTTGGATCCACTATACTAGTCGAGGACGGGGAGTATTAGTGTAGATGTGTGGTCAATACTCGCCTTGTATATCTTATGAACCTTGTGAATGCAATCCTACACCACACGTATGATTGGCTAGGTCATGACCTTGTACAGACCCAAGCCGGCCACATGTTGTAGCTAGTACTCACACACTTAGATTGATGATTCTTGATTCTTGTACATGCCATGATTAGTTTTACTTGCCTTGTTCTAGCTCTAAATTTACAGCTTACCTTGCCATGATACTCATATGTACATTTCGTGATTTCTTGTATATTCTCTCTATTTACTGCTACATTTTCAATATCGTCTAACTAAAACTGTTATTTGAGTTTTGTGCTCGTTCCATCCTGACTGGATATATTGAAAATATTTTAGGAGTAGTTGTGCCCTCAGTTTTGGACTATAGGATGTTGCTAGCTGGGGTGGTTCTCGGTATT
Organism: Iris pallida; assembly: GCA_029216955.1. Lineage (NCBI taxonomy): Eukaryota > Viridiplantae > Streptophyta > Magnoliopsida > Asparagales > Iridaceae > Iris > Iris pallida. The sequence goes on along the minus strand of JANAVB010028820.1, from coordinate 6,306,164 downwards.
CTTCACCGTGAGTTGTCTCTCAGGAGTTCTAGGTCTGGTAGTTATTAGTTTTGTCATTGTTTTCCTCTCATTTATTCTTGTCTCATATGATCCTTGTATATTCTAGTTGTTCTAGTGATATTGTTATTATTTCTTGTCTTATCTTCCTTAGTTTTCGTGATGTGACATGAGTACATTTCTATTTATGGATCTTTAGATGTTGTAGTTAGTATCGGGTACTTGACAGCGCTCTACCGCCGATACTGTGGCGTAGGCTGGGCGTGGCCTACGTATTCGTACCCATATATCCGGGTGCGGGTCGTGACACATGTCCTTGATACTAATTTGGATGAGAAGAACTTCTCTATCATCTGAATGATCTTTTACCTTTCTTGTTTTGCTTCTCCAAAGTCTATTAGATTCTCTTGTATTCTTCTTCTTATTGTTGATTCTGCCATGGAGTCATCCAAGGAGTTGATAATCAACAACTTGCATGGATTGATGTCTCTTTTCTACTTTTGCTGAGTGGTGTCATGTTGACAATGACTTTCACATCGTTAGTTTCTGGAAATGTTGTTAGTCAAAATGTAATCCACGCTGACAAGTTGAAGATTCAGAATAATCTTCATATTCCAATTGTTGTAGTACTCCCATCAAACTTTTCGAGTGCGTGAAAACTCATGTCCAAGAGACTTGTGATTTTTCATTGATGGATCTTGATGAGATTCTTAAAATATTTTAAAGATCTCAGAATCTCCCTTCGAGATTGTTATGAAAATCATACTGAAATTCATAGAAGTGTTTACAAATTTCAACCACTAAGTGGCGATTACAACTAGAAGTAATCTTGCAATAATAGTGCTAGAACACAATAAGTAATAAAATGTCAACAACTAGAGCAAAGCTCTTAAAGCAACAACATTTGCTAAATAAACATAGTAACAAAATCTAAATAAACTTTCGAAGAAGATCCTTGTCAGGGTGATGGCGATCACCGTTGCTCAAAGCTAGATTCTATATTTTTTTGTCGATATGCTCCTGGGAACCAACAAGGTCTGACGAACTACTAGAACGTTCCTTAGTTACCCCTTGATGTCGGACAGAACGGCAGTTGCTACTGCAATTTCTCCTCTCTCCTTGCATCTATTCCTTAGTTTTCTATGTACTTTAAGAACAAAACTTAGAGAATATGCGTCATCTCGTGTTCGATTCATGCGTGCAAAGTGCAAATGCACCATCAAAACGTCATTTGCGTCCTGACCGAGTTCAAGTGAGCCTAGCTCCAGAGAAATTCCCAAAAAATTGTTGAGTAAACAATTGTTTCTTGGAATATTTAAATGTTTCCCTCTAGTAAAATCTCCTACTATACCAACCACATGATATATATATATATATATATATATATATATATATATATATATATATATATATATATATATATATATATATATGAGGAAGGATAGGCATCCCCGCACTTTTTGCATCCCCATGCATCCCCATGTTCACATCCGTTAGATGTGCTTTAAGTCATTTAATCTTAACCATTGGTAAATCAACGGTTAAGATTAGATGACTTAATGCACCATCCAACGGTGTAAATAGGGGGGATGCTTGGGGATGCCTATCCTTCCTCTATATATATATATATATATATATGAGGAAGGATAGGCATCCCCGCACTTTTTGCATCCCCAAGCATCCCCCCTACTCACACCGTTGGATGGTGCTTTAAGTCATCTAATCTTAACCGTTGATTTACCAACGGTTAAGATTAGATGACTTAAAGCACATCCAACGGTTGTGAACATGGGGATGCATGGGGATGCAAAAAGTGCGGGGATAGGCATATATATATATATATATATATATATATATATATATATATATATATATATATATATATATATATATATATATATACAAGATCCCCACACCTTTTGCATCCCCATGCATCCCCCCTATTTGTACCGTTGGATGGTGCTTTAAGTCATCTAATCTTAACCGTTGATTTACCAATGGTTAAGATTAGATGACTTAAAGCACATCCAACGGATGTGAACATGGAGATGCATGGGAATACAAAAATTGTAGGAATACCTATCCTTCCTCATATATATATATATATATATATATATATATATATATATATATATATATATATATATATAAAGTTAAGTCTAACAAGACTTCCTTTCTCTAGACCATTTGACTTTCTTAGGACTTAAATCTATATCTTTTCAATAGTAGTATAGGGCAACAAAAATTAGTTCCGGCGACAACCCAACCCTTGCTGGGCCGACCATGCTTATAACTTGGGTCTTTGCAGGAGGTGGAAGCACTGCGTGTGTGTGTGCACGCACAACTGGAGAGCACAACACTGCTTCCATTCATGCATGATTCACGCGGAGCGGAGGGCTCGGATGCTGGCCATGTCGCAAGAAAACGTGGCTTTGATCATACGACAGGCAGCCGACAGGAGGAGGTGTAGGGAGGACAAGCCTGTCCCGGAAGCACAAAGCGAAGGAGAGGACAAGTTGGACATGGCAAATGATAATTCATGCTTTTTGGTCCCAAAGGGCCCGTTACAATTTGCAAACGAAATTGGTTTCGACTGGAGATGATGATTGCAATTTGAACAGTTTGACCATACAGCTCAAGTCTGGTTGGCAGCCTTGCTAGCAATTCGGCAAACGGAAAAAATTCGGAACGACAAAAGTACGAGTATAAATCGACACAATATAGGTAAAATACGGTCAAAAATTCGTCTAACGAAAAACATTCGGATCAGATTTAATTCGTGTTTAGTACGTTTCATATGAACCAATTCGGCACTAAAATTCGGCATATATATAGGGCCTACCCACCTCTGCTCCTTCATAAACAAGGGTTCAGTGTGAGAATAAGAAGAGGCTAGATGATGAAAAACCAAAAGGTTTTTCTTTGATTGTTGCAAGCAACATGTGCAAAGGCTCTTGGGTTTCTTTTTTTGGTTACTGTGAGACTTTTTCTTCTTTTCTTTGATAATTTTTTAGAATTGTGCCGGTCTTAATATCTAACAGCCGCAAGAGTCAAGAAAGTTAAGACTGTTGGGTTTCTTGGTAACATTTTTTTGTATGATACGAATTCGAATTTTTCAAAAGTACGTAAGTATTATACGTTTTTGTATGATACGAAAAAATTCGCGTATAATATGTGTTTTATTCGGGTGATTGCTAACAAGGGTTGGCAGCAAATTCTTTTAGTTGGATTTTTTTTGCGTAAAAGTCCCTTACCTAATTATAATAAGTTTTCAAAATTTTGTTTATCACTTAGGTGTTGTTTGGGAAGATGGGAAAAATTGGAGGAATGAAAATGTTGAGAAAAAAAATAAGAAAAAAAATTAAAAGTAGTGGTGTTCGGAAAGGAGAAGAGAAAATGAGGGAGAGAAATTTGAGAGAAAATTTATATGGCCCCACTCAAAAAATTTCGAGAGGATTATGAAAGAAATTACCCAACTACCCATCGAAAAAGTAAGTATTAGTTATGATTTAAAAAAATCAAGGACTAAATAGTAATTATATCTTTCTCCATAAACAAATAAAATATTATTTTTAAAATTTTCCTTCCATACTTTTTGGTTATCCAAACAAGCAAAAGAAAAATTAACTTTACCTTCATTTTACTCTCCTCTATTTTTCTTCCCCTACTCAAAAAAGTTCCTAAACACACTGTTAAGGGTGTGTTTGGTAGGATGAAAAAGTGAAAGAAAAATAAATAGAGGAGGAAAAAGTGAAGGAAAAGATTGATTTTCTCTTGTTTTGTATGGAAGAAAAATAGGAAGGAAGAAAAATTGGAATGATTATTTTTTCCTCTCTTAACCTAAGAAATTCAATCCCCCCAAAGTAAGAGAAAAATTGGAAGAAAAAGTGAAGGCTTGTATTAATTAACATTTATATATTGTATTATTTAAAAAATATTTATGAAGTCAAATGGTAAATAAATATTTTAGTTGATGATAGAATTGGTAAAGCCTATATGTTTTACTTTCTTTTCTTCCATTTTTTCTTCTATACCAAACAAAAAAAAATTTACATCTCTTCTCTTTTTCATCCTTGCTACCAAACACAAAGAAAAAAAATGATATTTCATTTGCATCCAGAAGGAAAATATATCCTACTCTTTTTTTTTCTTCCAATTTTTCATCGTCCCTACCAACAAAGCCTAAAAGTCCACCAAACCATTCATGATATCATAACTTATTCCAAAAGGAAATACAGAAAATTGCATGTAAAGCATCCAACTTTGATTAAATTCCAGGAAAAGCATTAAGTTTGGCAAAATTAACAATTGAACATCCAACCGGACTTTTAAAGTCTGGTTGCTGACGTCATTGGTCATTAACTACGTAGGAAAGATTAAGGAAATAGTCAGCTGTTGTGTGGGGGGGATTAGGAATAGGCCGGACTTTAAAAGTCCGTGTGGCGACGTCAGCTGACGCCCACAAGCGGACTTTTAAAGTCCGGCTTGCTTGATTTTGTAATAAATTTTTAACGCAGTTGGGGGTTTACCGCTGGCAGTTGGTTAAATATTTTAGGTGTTTATATGGTGGAGGGGGGGTTGAAATTTTTTTAACCGTGGTAAAATTGGGGAAGAAGAAGAAGGAGAATACAGGAGAAGGAGAAGCAACCATGGAGGTAAAATTTTGTGTAATTTTTTAACCGTGGTAAAATTTTAAGCAATTATTTTTACTATAGAAATTATGTAGTGATAGTTTGTAGAAATTTTTAAGCAATTATTTTAACCGTGGTAAAATTTTAAGCAATTATTTTTACTGTAAAAATTATGCGATAGTTTGTAGAAATTATTTTATGCAGAAATATATTTTTTCAAAAAATTATGTAGAAAATATATAGGAATTATGTAAAAATTATGTAGTAAAATTATGTAAAAAAAATTATGTAGGAATTTGTAGGAATTATGTAGAAATTATGTACTAAAATTAATTTGTAGGAATTATGTAGAAATATTTGTAGAAATTAATTTATGTAGAAATTAATATGTAAAAATTATGTAGAAATATTTGTAGAAATTAATTTATGTAGAATTTAATTTGTAGAAATTATTAGAAATATTTGTAGAAATTAATTTGTAGAAATAATTGTAGTAGAATATTTTTAAAAATATTTGTAGTAATAATGTAGAAATATGCATTGGTGGCATATTTTTAATTACGAAAATTAGTAGAATATTTGTAAAAATATTTGTGACATATTTCATAACGAAACAAAAAATGATGGACGTATTCCTGGTGGACCCACCACACCAACTATCGAGCAGGAGCGACAGTCGCACATTTTTGACCGCGTATTCTCAGGATCGGTAATTTTCCTGCTGAATAAATGATGCCTCTTAGAATAAAAATATTCACGAATTAACCAAAAAAATTTTACAGTTATATGACTATCCTCCAGACGTTAGGCTACATGAGCATGGGGAATGGCGTCACGGTTGGGAGCTATCATTTCTCGAAAAACAACTGGTGGACTCATTTGGATTTTTCCACGTCGACGCAGTTCGTCTCAGACGTCACAATAGGGATCTTATTTTCAGTCTGGTCGAGCGGTGGTGGCCGGTACGGAACACATTCCAGTTTTCGGTGGATGAGATTACGATCACCTTGGCTGACGTAGCGATGATCTTGGGGTTACCGATTAACGGTACCCCTGTCTATTTTGATGAGAGTGCACATGTAGGTGACCTCATCAGGAAGTATCTAGGACGTGATCCAGCACCAGATCAAGGTCGCAGTGCTGGTATCAAGCTTACTTGGCTTCGTGCCAATTTCCTGCATATTGATCACATCGGCTCCGAGCATGTTACTCCAGATGACGCACGGATATTTATACATATTTTGTGCACTTGAATTGTAATATTTCAATTTAATACCAACAACTGTTATCATTTTCAGGTAATATGCTGCACCAGAGCCTACTTATTAAGCCTCTGTGGGTGTATTTTATTTCCTGATGGGTCGGTAAATAAGGTTTCCGCTTACTTGCTACCCATTTTTGACGACTTGGGTCGTCGTACACCATATTCTTGGGGTGCAGCAGTCTTGGCCTATCTCTACAGTTCGATGACTACTTTTGTTTCTGTTAGAGAAGGAAAATATTTGCATCGGGGTATCTCTGGCTGTGTTACTCTCATACAGGTACAATTGACAAACCGAGTGATTTTTTTAATGTCTTTTATACATATTTTTATACCGCAAATATTTTTGATCTGCAGCTATGGTCATATGAACATTTTTTTATCGGTCGGCCACTTATCCGCATCCCACTAGGCCAGCGGATCTTTCCGGCAGGAGTTAGGTGGAACTCCGACAATACGGATACCGCTCACTGTCTTACAAAAGTGGTATCCATTTATCGAAATAATTTCGATACAATACTCGCCCCTGAGATAAATATTTTATCTTAATTACATTTCACTTTTAGCTTTGTCGATACAATATGAACTATAATATTTTAATGTGACATAGGTAAACTGGACTCCTCAATCGTGCCCGCAGGAGGTGATAGATGATATTGTTGAGAGTAGTAGACATAGATATTATGTCATATATAATTCGTACATTATGTTTCATCCCACTGATCGTGTCCTGCGACAGTTAGGGTTGAAACAAGTCGTACCGTTAGACCCTCTGCCCTATAGTATTGGAAGGTCACGTCTCAGAGCGCGAATTCAGCTACATTGTTTAGGATGGGAGGGGCGATATGTCACGCATTACGTGACCCATATGTCAGCAGTTGTGGATGATGACAATGACTGTAAGTTACAAATTATAATACTTATAGATAAGGTCAAATTTCTAGTAAAGCTCTTATTTTAATCAAAGTTGGATGCTTTACATGCAATTTTCTGAAAGATGAATGGATGAATGAAAGAATGTGTATATAAAGAGTATATATAGGTTTATAAAACTAGCCGTTATAAAATAGCCCTTGCTATTAGCTGTTGCAAAATAGCCGTTGCAATGGAGCCAACCGGACTTTAAAAGTCCGCTTGTGGGCGTCAGCTGACATCACCACACGGACTTTTAAAGTCCGGCCTATTCCTAATCCCCCCCACAACAGCTAACTATTTCCTTAATCTTTCCTACGTAATTAATGACCAATGACGTCAGCAACCGGACTTTAAAAGTCCGGTTGGATGCTCAATTGGTAATTTTGCCAAACTTAATGCTTTTCCTGGAATTTAATCAAAGTTGGATGCTTTACATGCAATTTTCTGAAGGAAATATTCTATTGATATAAACATAAAGCATTTTTTATACCATTTTACTCCAAGCTTCTCCATCCTCTCCCTTTTTTGTCATTCAAACCTAATTGTATCCCAATTTAAGCCAAAAAAGAATATAAGTACCGTTATTATTCCAGCCTTCTCCTTTTAGTAAATATATTAAATAGAGTGAGTAAAAAAAAATTTAAGAGAATCATACTGGAGGATTCGGATAATAATTATAATATTTGTAAACACAAAATTCATCTCTTTAGTTTGAAAGAATAAATTCTCCAAAAATCTCATTTGGATGCCAAAAAAACCGTTATAGAACATAAAGCTGCCTTTGATTATGGTTTATAGCTCAGAGCCCATTCTAAAAAAAATCCTACTTTCTACCAAGAATAAAATAAAATTCATTATTTAACATAATTTGGGAAGCAAAAATGCAAATTTGCAAGAGGGAAAGAGAAAGACGAGGACAATGTTACCTTTTTGTACAGTTAACTAGAGAATTAGATTAGTTTTATGGAAAAATAAAAATAAAAACTATGTGGCACTTGCGGGCACCCGCGGGTGCACAGCCGGCGCACCCGCGGGACCGAGTACGACGTCGCCGTCGCCATCATCCATATCGTTCTGCCTTCGTCTTCCTCCTCCCCTGCTCCACCGTCATCTCGTCTTCCTCCCCCTACAACGACGATGGTCACCCTCCTCCTGTTGCTGCTCCGCCATCGTCCAACGTTGGTGCTGTCGGTCGCCGCTTCCTCCTCCGCCTCCGTCGAGCCCTCCTGCCCTCCTCCTCTACCGCTCCGCATTCCCACGCAATGACGACGACGTCATCCTCGGCCCCGCGGGTGCACCGGCTGTGCACTCGCGGATAGGGCTGTAAAACGATTCAAACCATTCGCATTCGGCTCGTGTTCGATTCGGTCCAAGCTCAATTTAAGCTCGTTCGTGGACTAATCGATACTGAGTTCGACCACAGGTTGTTTAACTCGATCTTGTTCGCAAACAGGCTCGAGCTCGGCTCAGTTTCTCATATTAGGACTTTTTTTTATATGTTATGCCTTTTTTAATAGATATAAATACATTTTGTCTTAGATATTTTACTCATTTTTCTGTTCTTTATATGATGGTGAATTTATGATGTAAAGAGCATAAGTAATTCAATAAAAAAGTCTTTAAAACTTGAGAGAAACAGTGTGATAGTCTATACAACATGTCCTATAAATACTCACTACTGGGGCTGTAAAACGATTCAAACCGTTCGCACTCGGCTCGGTCCAAGCACGACTCGAATCAAACTCGTTCGATAGTTAAGTCAAACCAAGCTTGAACACTCTTTGTTCGAACTCGTTCGTTTGATTTTCAGCCCTACCCGCGGGTGCCAAATAGCAGGTTTGTTAATTTTAACTTAAGGAGTCGAACGGAGACTTGTAACTTTATTTTTATGAGATTTTGGATACTTTTAGGAAAAATTTATCAAATGCCCAAAATTGTAAAAGTTTTATGAAAAACCTACCGCAAAATAACATTTTATCGCGTGCCCAAAATTAGTGAAAAATATATGAAAGAGTGCGGAATGACCTTTTTGCCCTTCTAATTTATTGAAAACATCCACGGAACCTACTCTTCAAAAAAAAAAGTTTCGATTCTTCCTCTTCTTCCATACTCTGCTCACTTTCAAATCTAGGTTTTTTCCTCCAAAATCTTCAAACCTTACTTCAAAAACTCGTCAGTGACTCTCCATTCGCAATCTTCACACCATATCATCATCATCAGTTCCCACTTCATCATCATCATCAGCATCAACTGGAATCCCACTTCACCATCATCATCAACATCAACTAAAATCCCACTTCATCATCATCATCAGCATCAACTGGAACCTCACTTCATCATCGTCATCAACATCAACTGGAACCCAGTTAGAGAAGAGAGAGCTGATGTGAAGAGAATTGAGAGCTTTTTGTCATTCTTCGTGTTAAAATCAAATACGAAGAATGGCATTTTCCCGTGTTAAATTGACGGAGAATTGCCATTCTTCGTGTTAAAATGACGAAAAATGCCATTCCCCATGTTAAAATGTAGGAGAATGGTCATTCTCCGTGTTAAAATAACGGAGAATTGCCATTCTCCGTGTTAAAATCACAAAAAATTGACATTCTATGTGTTAAAAATATGAAGAATGGCCTTTTCTCGTGTTAAGTTGACGGAGAATTGCCATTCTCCGTGTTAAAACAGGGAATGACCATTCTCCATTGTAAATCACGAAGAATGGTCATTCTTCGTGTTAAAATCATGGAGAATGGATATTCCCGTGTTAACATACAGGAGAATAGTCATTCTCTATGTTAAAATCACGAAGAATGGTCATTCTCCGTTGTAAAATCACGTAGAATGGTCATTCCCCGTGTTAGAATGCAGGAGAATGGCCATTTCCTGTGTTAAAATCACGGAGAATTATCATTCTTCGTGTTAAAATTACGGAGAATAGTCGTTCTCCGTTGTAAAATCACGTAGAATGGCCATTTCCCGTGTTAGAATGCAGGAGAATGGCCATTCTCCGTGTTAAAATCACGGAGAATGACCATTTCCTGTGTTCAGATCACAAAAAATAATCTTTTTTTTCTTCTTCTTTTTTTTTAAGTATATATTGATTGATATCATACTTTTCATTGTTGTTTGTTTTATATCAGTGCAAACAACCGAGAAACTTAAAGAGACAAATAAAAGGCTCAAGAATGAGAAAAGCAAGCTTCAGAAATAAGTTGAATCGTTGCAGAATGAATCCATTAAAAATGACCTAATCGTTGAAAAACTTTAAATCTCTCCACGAAGATGATGATGATGAGCGATGATCGGAGTTCGACTGAAAAAAGCACATTGAACTACGAACGATCTTTGCGATCTCTGTTGAAGATGAGAGCAATAGAATTCAGATCTCTTGTGAAGAAGAAGAAGAAGAAGACAAAAATCGTAATCAAAATCTGAGTTTATGAATTCAAATACATATATATGACCAAATTTGCGCGAAGGGGTAGCTTTGATTGTATCAAAATGGCAATTTTGTAAATGCAGAACATCTAAAGGGAATCTTGAAATATTTAACGTGAAAATACATAATGTTGGGTATTTCATAAAACCCACCTTGCGGGTGGATTTTTCATAAACAACTACCCCGAAAGTGGGTATCTTAGCAATTTCCAGATACTTTTAAACAATTAATCACTTTCACTTGGACGAAGCAGAACTCCCACTGGACTTAGACCCGATTTTATCAGGACCCTACCTAGATTTGGCTATGGCTTAAAAGGATCCTACGATCGAAAGTGCACATGGTCCTAAATGTTGATAGGATCAAGGTCCACATGAAAGCTAACCAACAGAGACATAATCTAATGCATACAAAGTTACATGACTATGGCCTAAATTTGAAAATAATTAAATGGACCTACCCTATATTTTTGGTTTATTTACACTAACCATTTCTATGTTTTTTTATTTATTAAACGGACTTCCTTGTTTATGATTAATTACACGGATCATTTCTCTATTTTATGTTGTAAGGTGTTAATCTCGGGACGTAATTTTAAGATGAAAAATAGATTTTGGCAACACTTCGAAGAAGGTGCACAACTGAGATCCTGAAGGATTCAGAAAGACAAAATCAGATGCAACACTTCGAGGAAGGCACAAATGATTTCGTTGCAGCAGCGACAAAGGCCCTGAATGTTTTTTGATTAGATAAGAGATGATCTCGTTCAGAACGAGATACAAATAGATGAGCGGAAGAAGAAATAAACAGAAGTAGAGATGAAAAGAAGAATGGCCTGCTGGGGTGACGGATCACCGGCACTCAAAACCATATTCGTCACACACAAATAGCTTCCAGGAACCAGAAAGTTCAGAAAAGAACTTCGGAACACTCTACTCTTCTGACTCCTCGGATAGCGCAAACTCTTCTATTTCTCATTTCTCTGCTATCTAAAATTTCGTTAGGAATATGTAGAATTAACTTCAAAACATTGAGAGAAAGAAGAAATGAACTTATATATACGAAACGTTCGGGACATGGAAGAAACTATTTTTGAACGTTTCGTAACTGTTCATATCGTGCACAGATACGACAGTGCCAACTGTGCTAACCGTGCATACCACGCCAACTGCACTAACCGTGCGTACCATGCCAACTGTGCCAACCGTGCACATCGTGCTAACTGCACCAACCTCATGAACGGCAGCACGAACGGTCGTACGATCAACAGCGCTGAGGCTCGCGTAACGAGCGCAACTGAAGTGCATACAATGTTCCTAGTGACGATGCTGACGTGCTAAGTACAAAGTGTGCCAAGAAAATGCCATATTATGCCTATTTGCCCGAGTCTGAGTCTGAGTTTGAGTCCGAGTCCGACCCCGAGCCCGAGTCGCTAAGCCCCTACGGGGCTTAGCTCCAAAGGAATAAATTTTAAGAGCATGAAAAAAAGCATTAATGCTTCACTCTTGAGTTAGCCTTCTTTTTACTAGAAAAATACCTCCACGTGGCACCCATGTGCCCCTCCACACCATATGTGCATCTCTAAACACAAGCAAAGCTTATATATATAGAGATACAATTCATTTAGCCTAGGCAATATGGGACTATTTTTCTAGTCTTCAAGGCCAAATACCAACAATCTCCTACATATCTCTATATATGGGTTTGAGTGTTCCCCACAGTGACTATCCATTATGCATTAGGATAGATGTTGCTGACGACTTAAATCTTTTCGTATGGGTTAAATAATAGTATGATATAAGAATGGACTAGTTAGACATTGAATTATGTACCACAGCTGCAATTCTTTTCACTCACACAATGTAGTCACATGTGCTTTTGGCTGCACATTAAAGGCCATGTGCCAACCTAATTTTAGTATATGTATTTTGGGCGTCTACAAGTTTACCCTCAAGAGACGGCATGATATCTCTGTCCATACACTCTATGTACGTTCTTTATTAAAGAGACATGGCATGAAGCCTTGCGCTTTATTACGGTGCTATGCCGCTATGACATAGCTTAAAGCCGAGATATTACCCCTACTTGGAAACCTCATCGTAGTGTCATACTACTGTAGCATGAGGTCACAAGCCTTTCTGTAGTACTAAACTACCCAGCATGAAGCCTTGCGCTTTCTTACGGTGTTACGTCACAAAGACATAGCTTGCAAAGCCGAGGCTTTACCCCTACCTGGTTACCTCTTCGTAGTGTCGTGCCATAGTAACATGAGGACATCGTCCCCTTTGTAGTGTTGTCTACAACTCTTTAATTTTATCATACAGTATTAGGCTACCTGCCTATTTATTGTACTATACCGCTGTGACTTGGCTCGCAAAGCCGAGATATTACTCCTACCTAGGAACCTCATGGTTGTTTGTCATGACAAAATGTTATACAAACTTTTTGTATTTCAAACGTAAAAAGAGTACAATCAATTCCTAAATAGGAGATCTAAGTACCAAAATTCTAGAAAAGTGTGACGGTGGAGATCGAGCACTGCAGCGGCTCCTTTACTCTGTTGACGATCTAACGGCGAGTTGAACTTGCTTTGGCTTTCTGGTGCTGGTGATTGAAACTCTAGGGTTACTAATCAAGAGGATGCCGAAGTTGAAGATTTTGAAGCCTCTTTATCAAAGGAAAACTCCTTCTACTTATAGGGAAGCACATATACGATGTGCATAAAGATTGTGCAGATATGCAGCACAGGAAGATATGGAAGAATCTTGAGGCGGTTATGGTGAGGGAGATTCTCTTCTATCGAGATCTATGGGGAGTTATCAACACAACTAATTAAACGACACGTGGCGTATGCTTCTTTGTTTATCGGATAAACCTGAGTAGATTCTGTTGCTATCCCCAAAGTTGGATTTTGTCTTATCTTAGAGGACCATTGGTTTAAACAAAACAGTTGGATATGGCTCTCATCCATAAGAACAAACTCCGTCCTTATCTGTGGTTTAAACAAACTGATAAAATATTACTCTTATCAACAGAATCAAACTCTGTCTTATCTTAAGAGCACCGGTTTAAACAAACCAATAGGGTGGTATCCTGAAAAGATATACACACCTATTTATCCACGTAGAACCATATCACTTCGTAGGATTGTGCTGCTATGCGAGTTGTGCTTCTGACAGAGCTTTGATGTCACTACGCTTCTGGGCGACGAGTAGAATGTGCTTCAGGCGACTGAGTCACTGTTCTTTGAGGATGACGAGTAGACTGTACCTCAGGCGATGGAGTCACTATTCTTTAGGGCGACGAGTAGACTGTGCTTCAGGTGACGGAGTCACTGTGCTTTAGGGCGACGAGTAGACTGTGCTTCAGGCGACAGAGTCACTGTACTTTAGGGCGACGAGTAGACTATGCTTCAGGCAATGAGTTGACTATGTTTTGAAGATGAAAGAGCCACTGCGCGTCTAAGTTGAAGCGAGGGCGCTGTATGAGGAAGTGATCTAGCTGTGCTTCAGAATCGAAGCGAGGACGCAGCGAAGAGGCAGCGGTTCTGAGTCGAAGCGAGAGCGCAGTGGGGAGGCTGTATTTCTGAATCGAAGGAGCTAGTTTCTGTCAAAGTTTTTAAAAGAGATTAATGGCTGCTATTCTTGATGGACGATTCGGTCGTCCTCTTCTTTAATTGTCACCGTCTTTTGAGAAATTCAAGAAGTCTGTGGCCTAGGACTCAGTAAAATAAATCTTTCAAAAGAGGTTCGTTGTGCCGAGTTCTAGGTTCAGCCTATTAATTTGGGCATATTTGACCAACGGCCACATGCCATATTGGTTGGACCACACTCACCCTATATAAAGGGGAGTTTTTCTGAAGAGTCATCTTCCTCTCTTAGCATTCCAAACGTTATGCTTGATCCTGACTTTGCTTCAAACGGTCATTGGCCTTGCACAAGTTGGCTGATGGTTGTGGATCCCTTCGTTTAGAGAAGCTGTGTCTTTGTAGAAGAACTGCTACTGAGTTTCGAGATGCACTTGAGCGTTTGGCATAAGGAGTTTAAACCTGAACAACGACTTGGAGGGCTTTGAGATACAAGCTTTCGGATTTGGATTGGTTGCGAATCCGAAGAGCCACGGGTTGTGCTCTGCACTGCTCAATGGCGATGGCACAGCCTGTGCTGTGGACTGAGTTCTCGTTCGGGCCAATAGCAACTTTAGAAGTGGCTCTCTCTGACAGTGTTGCGCGTCTGGGGGGCTACACGTATATGAAGATTAACCCCCTTGTATGGCGCCTGTGAAGATTAACCCTCTTGTAGAACTTTAGATGCCTTAGTCATTTTTATGATGAATCTGTAATAGATCCTTGTAGGCAACGCTCTTTTCTTTTAATCATGATGAATCTGTAATAGATCTTCGTAGGCATGACTTAATAAAGAGCTTTTTATGAACTGTGGTTTCTAATCTTATGTCTATATTTTCAGGTATCTGTACTTTTATGAAGCTTTGGGTAGCGAGAACACTACCTGTGCTTTGGATATGTCTGTGTACTTTCATACTTCTACAAGACCCCATTCAAAGTGTTTCGAACTTGAATCAAGCTAGGAATAGTTGAACAGAAGCATGACACGTGTCCTTTTCGAACGAATGTTCGGCGTGCCTACTGACAAGCTGTCGTCACGCCTAGGCTTCAGCATTATATGCCTTGAGCCGTCGCTTCATTAAAGTAGATCTTAATTCCTCGTTTCTAGGGAACGGTCATCATGATCCCAACTTTTCGTTCCCACGTTGTTCGAAGAGTTTTTTCGATCACGAAGCGTTTCATCTTCTTTCGTTGACGTGGCTGCACCTTATAAGTAGGGGTCGTTGGGGAGAGATAAAAACTTTCTTGCTTTCACCTACCTTCCTACAGACGCTTTTTCGTCAGTCTTCTTCTTCTTTCAAACCCTAACTTCTCCTGCCATGGCTCCCAAAAAATAAGAATCTCCAAAGCACCTGCGGCGAGCTCTAAGAAGGCTAAAGGAAAGCGGGCTGCTTTCGAGGTCGGTGATCTTGATGACTTTTCGAACGTTGGTGTGGTAGTTCATAGCGATGTGCGGCCGCCTGTCGCAGGTAATAAAGTTTGTTCCCCTGCTCTGCTGATGCACATGAGCGGTCACTCCTCGGGGCTCGTAGTTGTGATGAAGCTTTTCTTGATAATGCGTATGGACACTCATTCTTTGGATGAGGGTCTGTAGATGCGTTGAAGCTATGCTCAATCAATGCACAGGATTGTTGCTTTTAATAAAGTAACAACTGTAAGATGTGCTAAGGTTCTTGCTGACGTGCGGGATGCAGTACCTACACGGATGGGCTACCGTTGAAACGTGGCTCTACTGAGTATTATCTTCTCGGAAGCTAACTTGCAGAAGCGCAGTGCTACCTGGTGATTACCTGCACGGAAGATAACTTGCTGAAGCATAGTACTATCTGGTAGTACTTGCGCGGATGTTGTGCTTTATAAAACACAAATCTTGGACTCCTATTTATTGCTTTTGTACAGTTTTCGTGACCACCTCCCTGAATGAGATTCTTTACGACTTCTTTGTCTGTGCGCTGGGGACAAACGTTGAACAAGAACTTGTTGAGCCAGCCAGAAGGTTGATTGTGAAATATCAACCAGCGGGGCAATTGGATGAAATGTAGGAGCAGCGTTTGGGCTATTTTTTCCGTATGCTAGATCCGGGTAGGCTGACTCCTTCTTTTGAGGTCGACGCGGGGATGTTAAAGTCCCAGTTTCTCTTTGGTGATCAACTGGCTCTGAAGGAAGCAGACCTCCTTATGCTTAAGTTGGCTTGATATTTTGAGAGCATTAATGGCCTCCCCTTGTATGTTCCGACGACTGACATCATCTTCCGCTGACCGTTTTCTCCTGTTTCGTCGAAAGACGGCATCTGGAGTAGGATCTGACCCCTAGCTAAGGGGTCTGATCACAGGACGAATCAAGTTAGATAAGGGCTCCAAGGGAAGAGATGCTTTAACGGTCGTTCGGGGTGGTTCATCGTTCTCCTTATGGTTGCTACTCTACGGTCGTAGGTTAAGCGATATTCCTGTGGATGTGCATCCATTTGGTGCTTCCATTTTTGCAAATAGATTTCTGGCGACCGATTGTACATATTCGACGGGCGCCTACCGGGTCGAAGGTTTGGTTCACTCTGACAAAAAGCAGGGTGACTTGATTCGGTAGGCATTGATCACTTTTAAGAAGGATCTGAGCGGCACTGGCCTTCGTCGTGCCATAAAAGGTACTGAGCATGCAATCCCTATCAACCAGTCCTTGTTCCAGGCTTTGCTGGAGTTGTGACACCCACTTTTCTAAAATGAGGGTGATTTTGAACTTTTATAAAAGCTTATTATTTAATAGGATTTATGATTTATGATAATTTTTAATTAATTTAATACTATTTAAAATTGGTAAATTATAATTTTGATGTGTTAGCTAGTGAACCCTAAAACTGTTGAACCTAGATACTAACCATGACTATGGGGACCTAACCATGTGATTAGAATGACTATTTACAACTTTTTAGGCTAAGGATATTTTGGTCATTTTGTGACTTTTGAATTATTTAGAATTTTGATTAATTGGTAAATTTTAGATTATTTTAATAATATTTAAATTGATGTATTATGATTTTGGTCATTTTTATATTTTAATATTTTGGAAATTTATATTTTAATATTGATTTTACGGGATTTGTTTAGTCGGGTTTGAGTTTCATTTTATTCCGACTTGTGTTAGTGACCCGGGTAGCATAGATTGTAGACGGGATCCCAAGATTAGTTAGTTATGGCCCACAAATCCCACTAATTAAGTTAGTGAGTTTAGACTAATCCCACTTATTAGATTGGTTAAGTTAGAGGCTTAAATTTAACCCTTTTGATCTCAAACTTGAACCTAACTTAAAATTAACCAAGAGGACTAGTTGAGGCCTTATTGGGCTTTTCTCCAAGGCCCAAATAGGTTTAATGGCGGCCACTATAGCTAGGTTAGCCTCCCTTCCTTTCATTTTATTCCATCTTGTCTCTTTTCCTTCACAAAATGTTCTTCCCCAAATTAGAGAGCTTTCCTCTTTGATTTGATCTCCAAATCCTTACATCCCTCCACCAAAACTTCCATCCAACTTTCTCATACTACCAAGGGAGGATGCTAGCAAAGATTTGGAGCAAAGTGCAAGGAGGAGTGTCATTTTTGGAAGATCTTCGTGTCGGAGCCGTGTCCTTGGGAGTATAATTGGGATTCCACTCCCAATAGGTAAAACCAACCCTCTAAATTGATTTTCTATGCATATTAGTTAGTTTTGAATCCATAGGATCCACCCCATTTATGTACCCCATTTTAGATTCAAATTTGAGGCCATTTGGAGCTCTCTTGGGGATTTTAGATATGTGTTGTGTGTCCTACTTGATAGATCCCAAATTAGGACACCCTATGTATATGTATGTATGATAATAGTTTAAATAGATATTTAAATTCAGTTTTAGAATGGTTAGAGAGTGGATTGATCTTAGTTAGGATGGTTAGAATGAGTTTCATTTGGATACCTATGTTGGTATCCAAGTATCTTGGCCTACATGTATTTTTTTTTGTCCAAAATAACTCAAATTTGTCATAATATTCATCCACGTTTTTATTAACCAAAACAACTTAGAAATGTCATAACTTTTAGCTTAGAACCCCGATTAATCTCCCATTTTTTTTAAAAGAACCGTATCGAAGTTAGATTTCCAAATATATATTTTAATAATCCAAAATTGTCCTAAACTTTCTATAAAACTATTTGACTGTCAGCTATCCGAAAAACAAACGCATTTTGATGTTTTTGCAATTTCGGGAGCTTCCGGACACGAAAATACGATCCGTTTGAAGTTTTGGAAAGCTAACAAGAACGGCTACGATACTTTAATCCTAAAATTTAGTAAAGGCCCAATTGGTACAGTATTGATTTTAAGTAGAAGAGTGACTATACGATATAGGTATTTTGTAACCTATGAGCCTATGTAGTATGGATATTAAATGAATGTAGAGTATGTAATACATGATATGTTAGATGGATGAAATGATATATATATGATATGTATCCTCTTTACATTAATGTATATATATGGTTGAATGCAAGCATGTAGGAATGCAATCAATATAATGTATGTAAGCAATGCATAAATGTATGAATGAAAGAATGATATACAATGTATGCATGAAAGTATATAATGAATGCTAGATATGAATGCAAGGTATACATGTAATGATAGATATGAATGCATAATGTATACATAAAGTAATGCAATATATAATGATAGCATGTATGGTAATGTAGAATATATGATGCAAGCATGTATATGTCCACTCTTTTTTCTTTTTCTTACATTTTTCCTTCCCTTCCCTTTCCATTCAGTTTTTTTTCTTTTTTTGCCTCTTCTATTTTTACATGTTGTATACAATGTATATAATGTATAGATGCATGTAAGCATGTAATATGCATGAATGACATGTATGTAATAAAAATAAGTATATATATATATATACAACTTAATGATATATGAATGGATATAATGCCTGAAGTGAAGTATGCATGTATATGGGATATGAATGAATGATATATATATATATATATATATATATATATATATATGTGTGTGTGTGTGTGTGTGTGTGTGTGTGTGTGTGTGTGTGTGTTAAGGTAATGTAATATTTGTATTCACATATATTTTGAGTTAAATATATGAGTTTGTATGCATATATTATATGTATGCATGTATGCATGAATGAATGTAATATAATGTAGAGTATGCATATATGAATATAATGTATGCAAGTATATATGTATTCAAATATGTATGTATGCATCTATGTATGTATATATAGGTGCATGAATGAATGCAAGTATGCATATATGACATGTATGTATGCATGTATGCAATGTAAGTATGTATGTATGTATTTCTTTAAACTGAGTTAACCTATAACCTTTTACACACATGCATTCATACACCCTTTGACACCATATTTCCCATGTCACATACACCTACCTATCACTAAATCTGAGAATATTAACACATATCCTTTCACACACATGCCAAACACACACACACACACACACACACACACACACACTCACTTACTCTTTTACCTCTCCTTATATATATATATATATATATATATATATATATATATATATATATTTATATATACATATATATATATATATATATATATATATATATATATATATATATATATATATATATATATATATATATATATATAGATGTATGTGCCTATATATATAGCTTTTCTATATATATCTATATATATAAATATGTGAATGTGAATAATATATATACATTATATGACTAAGTTTGTGTGCCTTATTAGCTTATGGTTTAGTTTTGTGCTTGGTTTAGCAAGTGACTTAGGCTATGAGTTAGTTGCTATCTTGGGTACTTGATTTGCATAGACTTAGTTTGTTTAGACCTAGAATTGACTAACCTAGATTAGTTGACCATTGTTGACCCAACCCTAGCTAGTTTGACCATAGTTGACTAGAGTTGACCTTGTTTAACTTTATAGTTGACCAGAGTTGACTTTGACCTAGATTGACTTAGACTCATGTAGATTGTATTATAATTTTAATTGCCATATAAATTAAACTCTTTACAACCTGTGTTGCTCTAACTAGGACTCTGTGACTCCAGTAGGCCATCTTTTTATATCAGCTGTTCAGGGTATCAGACGAGTACATTCTCTGACCGTTTCATATTTGATAAGGTTTTACATTTATGCTCTAGATTACTTTACTTGATGCTGTCACGTTGTTAACACGGATTGGTACTATATGGATCCCTTCATGAGATGTTATCCCCTCGAAAGCATCGGGTTACAGTATGTCATGTGCGTTTCACTTTCATCATGTACTCTTGTGCGTTCACCATTCATGTGCACTCTTATGATTCATGTACTATCATGTTCACAGAGCCCCCATGTATACAATCATGTGCACCCATTTATGGGCCTTCATGTGATATCATGTGCAATAACATAACCTGTCTGGATCCTTGTGTATTAATTGGGGTACGGGAGAGTATAAATGGTCATGTGAACAATTCCAAAGTAGTATACTCATGTGCAAACTCTTAGATTACTCATGTGCAAATTCAATCCATTCACATGTCTATCTTGTACTCTACATCACCAGCCACTGTTAGTTTTTACTTAAAGTAGATATTTCTTTACAGTCATCTCTTTTATTTCATATATTTTCCAGCGTTTTATGTATCTTACTCTATAGCATATTTACATATCCTGTCATATTATGAACTGCGTGAGATGTATTGTGCTCGCTCCCGTCCTGACTGAACCTGTTGATAAATTTTACAGATAGCTTGGAGGTTACCTGCTAGCCTAGAGGAGACACAGTAGAGGTTGGAGTAGATAGCTAGACATTTTCTTATTTTATTTTTAGTTGTCTTGAGTTGTATTTATTTTATGCTTGTTTGAGTTGGTGTTGATAACACCGAGATTTATTTCTCTCTGTTGTACTTCTCTTGTGGCTTCATAGTTATCTTATAGTGTTACTTCTAGTTTTGGTGATTGAGTTGTATCCTGCTGTGATTGTCCTCCGTACGGAGAGTATATCATATTGTATTTAGTTTTAATTGTGACCTAAAACAGCGTTCTACCGCCGACACTGCGACGTAGGCTGGACGTACCCACTTCTCGTGCCCTACACTGGTGCGGGTCTTGACACATTTTTAGTGGTGGCCCATGCAGGTCGAGATTCGCATTTTTACGAAGTCGTGGTAGTATGACGATTAGTTGTACTGCTACGCACCTGCGATTAGAAATAAGGAATAGGTGTTAGAATGAGAGGATACTCAATCACTGTTAGAATTTCTTGAGAGATTCCTGGGACGACCCTTGAGAATCTTATTTTAACTTCGATTTGAAATCTCTTTTTTCCTTGATTTGATTCACCCTTACTTCCTGTTATCGAATTTAATTTTTGATTGATTATTGTTGAATTTTGAATCTTGATGTTAGTTGTTGAATTTGAGTTGTATTAATATATAAAAAAAAATATATATATATATATATATATTGAATTAAGGTATAATCTGATAACATACTTGATAAGGACAGTGAGAAAGGTAAAAGTCTACTTTATTTATGGAGTTTAGAATTTATCGCAGTCATATTTGCTAGCATGATAAAGACGTAGAGCCTGATTTAGATATATTTATCCTAGTTATGAAATCTAGATTTTCTTACAGCCATACCGGGTGGCGTGGTAAGAATTCTAGATAACATGACTATAGGGTGTATACCTTCGTTATGGACTCTATTGTTTGTTGCACCTAAGCTTACTGGCGTAGCAAAATTCTGACAACATGATTTCAGGAAGACGTGTATGGTATCAAATTTTATCTTAAATGGGTTCATTTCTTTTTAACAGTTGATAAAGAACAGATTTTATCATTATTTCTTTCTTGCCATTATATTTTGTATTACCATTTTTAAAAAAAATAAAATAAAACTGTCCTGATTACATCAATCACCTGTCTCGTATTTAATTCTGTCAGCTATACTTTGAAATCCTTGAATCTCCATATCTTTTCACCTTCGAAAGGTCAAGAAAGTAACGTAAATCATCTAACTCGGAAGAGACTTGATTTGTTTTCTTGTGATAATCTTGCTAGGAGTATAAAATGATGAACCTTGATATAGGTTTGGGATAGAGATGTGACTGAATTTGAGGATGAAATCAAGAGAGTTATATTATCAATTTAGGAACAATCATACTTAGAGAAATCTTTTGGGTATGAATAATTCATAGATGTATTTCATAACTAATGAGGATATTCGAGGTCAACTTAGTTTCGAGAACTTGGATAAATTTTGGTTATTAATTCTTGAGGCGTTACACTTTAAGGTTATGATGTTAAATTTAGAAATTTAGTAATAGAGAAGAGATTTTAACTATATGCAATGATGATACAAAATTGAATAAGATATTGTAAGAAATGGCTAGAAACAGAAAGAACGCAAGGATTTTGAGTTATATAAAATATAGAGATTTTGTAAAAAATTTAAATTTCAGGAGAATAATATTGAAGGTGTACGTTGAAAGAAATATGAAGGTTGAATTTATAATGAAGAATAAGTTTTGTAAGCCCTAGTGGATTTAGATTTAAATAATACAAGGAGAGTAAATTGAATAAGTTCAAGGATTACATAAAACTTGATTTAGAGGCTTCGGGTACAATTTAGGACAAGGTGGAAGAATTTAGATTTATGATGATTAAGTGGTCAGTTTTGATTCCTAGTAAGAAGGGTATGCTTCATGAATAATGTTTCGGAACTTAGAAATTTAGTCTATGGTGATCATGGCAAGGTCAAATCTTTATGACGGAAGGATATAATTTTGATGGTAGTCATATAAAGGTTGATTTTTATATTGGGACTTGTGAGATAAAAATATGATTGGCAAATGATAAACTTGATAGTATCAGAGAGAGATGATTAACTTGACTTTTCTATGAAATCTTTTCTCTTGTTTTTCCTTTAAAAGGAAATTTTGACTTATTCTATATCTTTGAATCACCCTTTAAAAGTTTTCAATGTCATTGAATCCTAGCTCCCTTAATCATGACCAATCGACTTTTATCATCTTTTCTTATCATATTAATATCTTGGGTCGTACTCAATTAAATTAAATTAAATTGTGACCTGAATCTCCATCCTTGTATGCTCGTGCTCAAACTTCGATGACCTTGTCCTCCATATTGTCCAAATCTTGATTACCTATAATTGATCAACTTAGATCGTATCGAGACTAAATTTTCTTAATATATATTGTGATTGGATTTCAATGCTATTGACTTTCGTTCTTTAAACTTTTGAGTTTGATTTTTCTTTTAATAGTACCCCTTTATAGATAATTACTAGTTATCTTTATTTTATTTTTGATAATTACCAGTTTTCATATAGGATGGTAGACTGTCTTACAGCCTTGATAATTTGTTGTTTCTGTAACTTTTCCAGTTTAGCATCCCAGATTGCTTGTATGTTTTGATACTCTATGACTGTTTTGGTTTAGATGACTTGTATACCTAGATGAGACTTTCAACTGCCACCGTATGCCATGACCCTGTATGCCATTCTTTTAAATTGTATGATTTAGTTAAGTTCTGAGACTTTGATTGTTGGGGACGAGACTCTAGAAGAAGTAAGACTATCTTAATTTCGAGGACAAAATTTTCTAAGGAGGGTAGACTTGTAACACCCACTTTTCTAAAATGAGGGTAATTTTAAACTTTTATAAAAGCTTGTTATTATTTAATAATAGGATTTATGATTTATGGGAATTTTTAATTAATTTAATACTATTTAAAATTGGTGAATTATAATTTTGATGTGTTAGCTAGTGAAACCTAGAACTGTTGAACCTAGAACAGGTGAATTATAATTTATGAGAAGATAACTTGCTGAAGCATAGTGCTATCTGGTAGTACTTGCGCGGATGTTGTGCTTTATAAAACACAAATCTTGGACTCCTATTTATTGCTTTTGTGCAGTTTTCGTGACCACCTCCCCGAATGAGATTCTTTATGACTTCTTTGTCTGTGCGCTGGGGACAAACGTTGAACAAGAACTTGTTGAGCCAGCCAGAAGGTTGATTGTCAAATATCAACCAGCGGGGCAATTGGATGAAATGTAGGAGCAGCGTTTGGGCTATTTTTTTCGTAAGCTAGATCAGGGTAGGCTGACTCCTTCTTTTGATGTCGATGCAGGGATGTTAAAGTCCCAGTTTCTCTTTGGTGATCAACTGGCTCTGAAGGAAGCAGACCTCCTTATGCTTAAGTTGGCTTGGTATTTTGAGAGCATTAGTGGCCTCCCCTTGTATGTTCCGACGACTGACGTCATCTCCCGCTGACCGTTTTCTCCTCTTTCGTCGAAAGACGGCGTCTGGAGTGGGATCTGACCCCTAGCCAGGGGGTCTAATCGCAGGACGAATCAAGTTAGATAAGGGCTCCAAGGGAAGAGATGCTTTTACGGCCGTTCGGGGTGGTTCATCGTTCTCCTTATGGTTGCTACTCCACGGTCGTAGGTTAAGCGATATTCCTGTGGATGTGCATCCATTTGGTGCTTACATTTTTGCAAATAGATTTCTGGCGACCGGTTGTACATATTCGACGAGCGCCTACCGGGTCGAAGGTTTGGTTCACTCTGACAAAAAGCAGGGTGACTTGATTCGGTAGGCATTGATCACTTTTAAGAAGGATCTGAGCGGCACTGGCCTTCGTCGTGCCATAAAAGGTACTGAGCATGCAATCCCTATCAACCAGTCCTTGTTCCAGGCTTTGCTGGAGTTGTGACACCCACTTTTCTAAAATGAGGGTGATTTTGAACTTTTATAAAAGCTTATTATTTAATAATAGGATTTATGATTTATGAGAATTTTTAATTAATTTAATACTATTTAAAATTGGTAAATTATAATTTTGATGTGTTAGCTAGTGAACCCTAGAACTGTTGAACCTAGATACTAACCATGACTATGGGGACCTAACCATGTGATTAGAATGACTATTTACAACATTTTAGGCTAAGGATATTTTGGTCATTTTGTGACTTTTGAATTATCTAGAATTTTGATTAATTGGTGAATTTTAGATTATTTTAATAATATTTAAATTAATGTATTGTGATTTTGGTCATTTTTATGTTTTAATATTTTGGGAATTTATATTTTAATATTGATTTTACGGGATTTGTTTAGTCGGGTTTGAGTTTCATTTCATTACGACTTGTGTTAGTGACCCGGGTAGCATAGATTGTAGACGGGATCCCAAGATTAGTTAGTTATGGCCCACAAATCCCACTAATTAAGTTAGTGAGTTTAGACTAATCCCACTTATTAGATTGGTTAAGTTAGAGGCTTAAATTTAACCCTTTTGATCCCAAACTTGAACCTAACTTAAAATTAACCAAGAGGACTAGTTGAGGCCTTATTGGGCTTTTCCCCAAGGCCCAAATAGGGTTTAATGGCAGCCACTATAGCTAGGTTAGCCTCCCTTCCTTTCATTTTATTCCATCTTGTCTCTTTTTATTCACAAAGTGTTCTTCTCCAAATTAGAGAGCTTCCCTCTTTGATTTGATCTCCAAATCCTTACATCCCTCCACCAAAACTTCCATCCAACCTTCTCATACTACCAAGGGAGGGTGCTAGCAAAGATTTGGAGCAAAGTGCAAGGAGGAGTGTCCTTTTTGGAAGATCTTCGTGTGAGCCGTGTCCTTGGGAGTATAATTGGGATTCCACTCCCAATAGGTAAAACCAACCCTCTAAATTGATTTTCTATGCATATTAGTTAGTTTTGAATCCATAGGATCCACCCCATGTATGTACCCCATTTAGATTCAAATTTGAGGTCATTTGGAGCTCTCTTGGGAATTTTAGATATGTGTTGTGTGTCCTACTTGATAGATCCCAAATTAGGACACCCTATGTATATGTATGTATGATAATAGTTTAAATAGATATTTAAATTCAGTTTTAGAATGGTTAGAGAGTGGATTGATCTTAGTTAGGATGGTTAGAATGAGTTTCATTTGGACACCTATGTTGGTATCCAAGTATCTTGGCCTACATGTGTTTTTTTTTGTCCAAAATAACTCAAATTTGTCATAATATTCATCCACGTTTTTATTAACCAAAGCAACTTAGAAATGTCATAACTTTTAGCTTAGAACCCCGATTAATCTCCCGTTTTTTTTTAAAAGAACCATATCGAAGTTAGCTTTCCAAATATATATTTTAATAATCCAAAATTGTCCTAAACTTTCTATAAAACTATTTGACTGTCAGCTATCCGAAAAACAAACGCATTTTGATGTTTTTGCAATTTCGGGAGCTTTCGGACACGAAAATACGATCCGTTTGAAGTTTTGGAAAGCTAACAAGAAGGGCTACGATACTTTAATCCTAAAATTTAGTAAAGGCCCAATTAGTACAGTATTAGTTTTAAGTAGAAGAGTGACTACACGATATAGGTATTTTGTAACCTATGAGCCTATGTAGTATGGATATTAAATGAATGTAGAGTATGTAATGCATGATTTGTTAGATGAATGAAATGATATATATATGATATGTATCCTCTTTACATTAATGTATATATATGGTTGAATGCAAGCATGTAGGAATGCAATCAATATAATGTATGTAAGCAATGCATAAATGTATGAATGAAAGAATGATATACAATGTATGCATGAAAGTATATAATGAATGCTAGATATGAATACAAGGTATACATGTAATGATAGATATAAATGCATAATGTATACATAAAGTAATACAATATATAATGATAGCATGTATGGTAATGTAGAATATATGATGCAAGCATGTATATGTCCACTGTTTTTTCTTTTTCTTACATTTTTCCTTCCCTTCCCTTTCCATTCAGCTTTTTTCTTTTTTTGCCTCTTCTATTTTTACATGTTGTATACAATGTATATAATGTATAGATGCATGTAAGTATGTAATATGCATGAATGACATGTATGTAATAAAAATAAGTATATATATATACAACTTAATGATATATGAATGGATATAATGCCTGAAGTGAAGTATGCATGTATATGGGATATGAATGAATGATATATTATATATATATATATATATATATATATATATATATATATATATAAAATATATATATATATATATATATATATATGTGTGTGTGTGTGTGTTAAGGTAATGTAATGTATGTATTCACATATATTTTGAGTTAAATATATGAGTTTGTATGCATATATTATATGTATGCATGTATGCAGGAATGAATGTAATATAATGTAGAGTATGCATATATGAATATAATGTATGCAAGTATATAATGTATTCAAATATGTATGTATGCATCTATGTATGTATATATAGGTACATGAATGAATGCAAGTATGCATATATGATATGTATGTATGCATATATGCAATGTAAGTATGTATGTATGTATGCATTTCTTTAAACTGAGTTAACCTATAACCTTTTACACACATGCATTCATACACCCTTTGACACCATGTATCCCATGTCACATACACCTACCTATCACTAAATCTGAGAATATTAACACATATCCTTTCACACACATGCCAAACACACACACACACACACACACACACACACACACACACACACACACACACACACACACACACTCACTCACTTACTCTTTTACCTCCCCTTATATATATATATATATATATATATATATATATATATATATATATATATATATATATATATATATTTTTTACCTCTCCTTATATATATATTTTTTTTTTACCTCTCCTTATATATATATATATATATATATATATATATATATATATATATATATATATATATATAGCTTTTCTATATATATCTATATATATAAATATGTGAATGTGAATAATATATATACATTATATGACTAAGTTTGTGTGCCTTATTAGCTTATGGTTTAGTTTTGTGCTTGGTTTAGCAAGTGACTTAGGCTATGAGTTAGTTGCTATCTTGGATACTTGATTTGCATAGACTTAGTTTGTTTAGACCTAGAATTGACTAACCTAGACTAGTTGACCATTGTTGACCCAACCCTAGCTAGTTTGACCATAGTTGACTAGAGTTGACCTAGTTTGACTTTATAGTTGACCAGAGTTGACCAAGAGTTGACTTTGACCTAGATTGACTTAGACTCATGTAGATTGCATTATAATTTTAATTACCATATAAATTAAACTCTTTATAACCTGTGTTGCTCTAACTAGGACTCTGTGACTCCAGTTGGCCATCTTTTCATATCAGCTGTTCAGGGTATCAGACGAGTACATTCTCTGACCGTTTCACAATTGATAAGGATTTACATTTATGCTCTAGATTACTTTACTTGATGCTGTCACGTTGTTAACACGGATTGGTACTATATAGATCCTTTCATGAGATGTTATCCCCCTCGGGAGCATCGGGTTACAGTATGTCATGTGCGTTTCACTTTCATCATGTACTCTGGTGCTTTCACCATTCATGTGCATTCTTGTGATTCATGTACTCTCATGTTCACAGAGCCCCCATGTATACAATCATGGCACCCATTTATGGACCTTCATGTGATATCATGTGCAATAACATAACCTGTCTGGATCCTTGTGTATTGATTGGGGTACGGGAGAGTATAAATGGTCATGTGAACAATTCCAAAGTAGTATACTCATGTACAAACTCTTAGATTACTCATGTGCAAATTCAATCCGTTCACATGTCTATCTTGTACTCTACATCACTAGCCGCTGTTAGTTTTTTACTTATAGTAGATATTTCTTTATAGTCATCTCTTTTATTTCATATATTTTCCAGCGTTTTATGTATCTTACTCTATAGCATATTTACATATCCTGTCATATTATGAACTGCGTGAGATGTATTGTGCTCGCTCCCGTCCTGACTGGACCTGTTGATAAATTTTACTGATAGCTTGGAGGTTACCTGCTAGCCTAGAGGAGACACAGTAGAGGTTGGAGTAGATAGCTAGAGTTTTTCTTATTTTATTTTTAGTTGTCTTGAGTTGTATTTATTTTATGCTTGTTTGAGTTGGTGTTGATAACACCGAGATTTATTTCTCTCTGTTTTACTTCTCTTGTGGCTTCATAGTTATCTTATAGTGCTACTTCTAGTTTTGGTGATTGATTTGTATCCTGCTGTCTTTGTCCTCCGTACGGAGAGTATATCATATTGTATTTAGTTTTAATTGTGACCTAAAATAGCGTTCTACTGCCGACACTGTGACGTAGGCTGGACGTACCTACTTTTCGTGCCCTACACTGGGTGCGGGTCGTGACACATTTTTAGTGGTGGCCCATGCAGGTCGAGATTCGCATTTTACGAAGTCGTGGTAGTATGACGATTAGTTGTACTGCTACGCACCTGCGATTAGAAATAAGGAATATGTGTTAGAATGAGAGGATACTCAATCACTGTTAGAATTTCTTGAGAGATTCTTGGGACGACCCTTGAGAATCTTATTTTAACTTTGATTTCAAATCTCTTTTTTCCTTGATTTGATTCACCCTTACTTCCTGTTATTGAATTTGATTTTTGATTGATTATTGTTGAATTTTGAATCTTGATGTTAGTTGTTGAATTTGAGTTGTATATATATATATATATATATATATATATATATATATTGAATTAAGGTATAATCTGATAACATACTTGATAAGGACAGTGAGAAAGGTAAAAGTCTACTTTATTTATGGAGTTTAGAATTTATCGCAGTCATTTTTGCTAGCATGACAAAGACGTAGAGCCTGATTTAGATATATTTATCCTAGTTATGAAATCTAGATTTTCTTGCAGCCATACCGGGTGGCGTGGTAAGAATTCTAGATAACATGACTATAGGGTGTATACCTTCGTTATGGACTCTATTGTTTGTTACACCTAAGCTTACTGGCGTACCGAAATTCTGACAACATGATTTCAGGAAGACGTGTATGGTATCAAATTTTATCTTAAATGGGTCCATTTCTTTTTAACAGTTGATGAAGAAGAGATTTTATCATTATTTCTTTCTTGCCATTATATTTTGTATTACCATTTTTTAAAAAATAAAATAAAACTGTCCTGATTACATCAATCACCTATCTCGTATCTAATTCTGTCAGCTATACTTTGAAACCCTTGAATCTCCATATCTTTTCACCTTCGAAAGGTCAAGGAAGTAACGTAAATCATCTAACTCGGAAGAGACTTGATTTGTTTTCTTGTGATAATCTTGCTAGGGGTATAATATGATTAACCTTGATATAGGTTTGGGATAGAGATGTGACTGAATTTGAGGATGAAATCAAGAGAGTTATATTATCAATTTAGGAACAATCATACTTAGATAAATCTTTTGGGTATGAATAATTCATAGATGTATTTCATAACTAATGAGGATATTCGAGGTCAACTTAGTTTCGAGAACTTGGATAAATTTTGGTTATTAATTCTTGAGGTGTTACACTTTAAGGCTATGATGTTAAATTTAGAAATTTAGTAATAGAGAAGAGATTTTAACTATATGCAATGATGATACAAAATTGAATAAGATATTGTAAGAAATGGCTAAAAACAGAAAGAACGCAAGGATTTTGAGTTATATAAAATATAGAGATTTTGTGAAAATTTTAAATTTCAGGAGAATAATATTGAAGGTGTACGTTGAAAGAAATATGAAGGTTGAATTTATAATGAAGAATAAGTTTTGTAAGAACTAGTGGATTTAGATTTAAATAATACAAGGAGAGTAAATTAAATAAGTTCAATGATTACATAAAACTTGATTTAGAGGCTTCGGGTCCAATTTAGGACAAGGTGGAAGAATTTAGATTTATGATGATTAAGTGGTCTGTTTTGATTCCTAGTAAGAAGGGTATGCTTCATGAATAATGTTTCGGAACTTAGAAATTTAGCCTATGGTGATCATGGCAAGGTCAAATCTTTATGACGGAAGGATATAATTTTGATGGTAGTCATATAAAGGTTGATTTTTATATTGGGACTTGTGAGATAAAAATATGATTGGAAAATGATAAACTTGATAGTATCAGAGAGAGATGATTAACTTGACTTTTCTATGAAATCTTTTCTCTTGTTTTTCCTTTAAAAGGAAAATTTTGACTTATTCTATATCTTTGAATCACCCTTTAAAAGTTTTCAATGTCATTGAATCCTAGCTCCCTTAATCATGACCAATCGACTTTGATCATCTTTTCTTATCATATTAATATCTTGGGTCGTACTCAATTAAATTAAATTAAATTGTGACCTGAATCTCCATCCTTGTATGCTCGTGCTCAAACTTCGATGACCTTGTCCTCCATATTGTCCAAATCTTGATTACCCATAATTGATCAACTTAGATCGTATCGAGACTAAATTTTCTTAATATATATTGTGATTGGATTTCAATGCTATTGACTTTCGTTCTTTAAACTTTTAATTTTGATTTTTCTTTTAATAGTACCCCTTTATAGATAATTACTAGTTATATTTATTTTATTTTTGATAATTACCAGTTTTCATATAGGATGGTAGACTGTCTTACAGCCTTGATAATTTGTTGTTTCTGTAACTTTTCCAGTTTAGCATCCCAGATTGCTTGTATGTTTTGATACTCTTTGACCGTTTTGGTTTAGATGACTTGTATACCTAGATGAGACTTTCAACTGCTACCGTATACCATGACCCTGTATGCCATTCTTTTAAATCGTATGATTTAGTTAAGTTCTGAGACTTTGATTGTTGGGGACGAGACTCTAGAAGAAGTACGACCATCTTAATTTCGAGGACGAAATTTTTTAAGGAGGGTAGACTTGTAACACCCACTTTTCTAAAATGAGGATAATTTTAAACTTTTATAAAAGCTTGTTATTATTTAATAATAGGATTTATAATTTATGGGAATTTTTAATTAATTTAATACTATTTAAAATTGGTGAATTATAATTTTGATGTGTTAGCTAGTGAAACCTAGAACTGCTGAACCTAGATACTAACCATGACTATGGAGACCTAACCATGTGATTAGAATTAATATTACAACTTTTTAGGCTAAGGATATTTTGGTCATTTTGTGACTTTTAAATTATTTAGAATTTTGATTAATTGATAAATTTTAGATTATTTTAATAATATTTAAATTGATGTATTGTGATTTTGGTCATTTTTATATTTTAATATTTTAGGAATTTATATTTTAATATTGATTTTACGGGATTTGTTTAGTCGGGTTTGAGTTTCGTTTCATTCCGACTTGTGTTAGTGACCCGGGTAGCATAGACTGTAGACAGGATCCTAAGATTAGTTAGTTATGGCCCACAAACCCCACTAATTAAGTTAGTGAGTTTAGACTAATCCCACTTGTTAGATTGGTTAAGTTAGAGGCTTAAATTTAACCCTTTTGATCCCAAACTTGAACCTAACTTAAAATTAACCAAGAGGACTAGTTGAGGCCTTATTGGACTTTTTTCCAAGGCCCAAATAGGGTTTAATGGCAGCCACTATAGCTAGGTTAGCCTCCCTTCCTTTTATTTTATTCCATCTTGCCTCTTTTCCTTCACAAAGTGTTCTTCCCCAAATTAGAGAGCTTTCCTCTTTGACTTGATCTCCAAATCCTTACATCCCTCTACCAAAACTTCCATCCAACCTTCTCATACTACCAAGGGAGGGTGCTAGCAAAGATTTTGGGCAAAGTGCAAGAAGGAGTGTCCTTTTTGGAAGATCTTCGTGTCGGAGCCGTGTCCTTGGGAGTATCATTGGGATTCCACTCCCAATAGGTAAAACCAACCCTCTAAATTGATTTTCTATGCATATTAGTTAGTTTTGAATCCATAGGATCCATCCCATGTATGTACCCCATTTAGATTCAAATTTGAGGCCATTTGGAGCTCTTTTGGGGATTTTAGATATGTGTTGTGTGTCCTACTTGATATATCCCAAATTAGGACACCCCATGTGTATGTATGTATGATAATAGTTTAAATAGATATTTAAATTCAGTTTTAGAATGGTTAGAGAGTGGATTGATCTTAGTTAGGATGGTTAGAATGAGTTTCATTTGGATACCTATGTTGGTATCCAAGTATCTTGGCCTACATGTGTTTTTTTTTTGTCCAAAACAACTCAAATTTGTCATAATATTCATCCACATTTTTATTAACCAAAGCAACTTAGAAATGTCATAACTTTTAGCTTAGAACTCTGATTAATCTCCCATTTTTTTAAAAGAACCGTATCGAAGTTAGCTTTCCAAATATATATTTTATTAAGCCAAAATCGTTCTGAAACTTTCTATAAAACTATTTGAGTGTCAGCTGTCCGAAAAACAAACGCATTTCGGTATTTTTGCGACGGAAGCTTCCGGACACAAAAATACGATCCGTTTGAAGTTTTGGGAATCTAACAGGAAGGGCTACGATACTTTAATTCTATAATTTAGTAAAGGCCCAATTGGTACAGTATTGGTTTTAAGTAGAAGAGTGACTATACGACATAGGTATTTTGTGTAACCTATGAGCCTTTGTAGTATGGATATTAAATGAATGTAGAGTATATAATGCATGATATGTTAGATGAATGAAATAATATATATATATATATATATATATATATATATATATATATATATATATATGTATCATCTTTACATTAATGTATATATATAGTTGAATGCAAGCATGTAGGAATACAATCAATATAATGTATGTAAGCAATGCATAAATGTATGAATGAAAGAATGATATACAATGTATGCATGAAAGTATATAATGAATGCTAGATATGAATGTAAGGTATACATGTAATGATAGATATGAATGCATAATGCATACATAATGTAATGCAATATATAATGATAGCATGTATGGTAATGTAGAATATATGATGCAAGCATGTATATGTCCACTGTTTTTTCTTTTTCTTACATTTTTTTTCCTTCCCTTTCCATTTCAGTTTTTTTCCCCTTTTCTCCGTCTTCTATTTTTACATGTTGTATACAATGTATATAATGTATAGATACATGTAAGTATGTAATATGCATGAATGACATGTATGTAATAAAAATAAGTATATGTATGCACCTTAATTATATATGAATGGATATAATGCCTGAACTGAAGTATGCATGTATATGGGATATATATATATATATATATATATATATATATATATATATATATATATATATATATATATATGTGTGTGTGTGTGTGTGTGTGTGTGTGTGTGTGTGTGTGTATGTTAAGGTAATGTAATGTATGTATTCACATGTATTTTGAGTTAAATATATGAGTTTGTATGCATATATTATATGTATGCATGTATGCAGGAATGAATGTAATATAATATAGAGTATGCATATATGAATATAATGTATGCAAGTATATAATGTATTCAAATATGTATGTATGCATCTATGTATGTATGTATAGGTGCAAGAATGAATGCAAGTATGCATATATGATATGTATGTATGCATGTATACAATGTAAGTATGTATGTATGCATTTCTTTAAACTGAGTTAACCTATAACCTTTTACACACATACATTCATACACCCTATGACACCATATATCTCATGTCACATACACCTACCTAACACTAAATCTGAGAACATTAACACATATCCTTTCACACACATGCCAAACACACACACACACACACACACACTCACTTACTCTTTTACCTCTCCTTATATATATATATATATATATATATATATATATATATATATGAATATGTGAATGTGAATAATATATATACATTATATGACTAAGTTTGTGTGCCTTGTTAGCTTATGGTTAAGTTTTGTGCTTGGTTTACCAAGTGACTTAGGCTATGAGTTAGTAGCTATCTTGGATACTTGATTTGCATAGACTTAGTTTGTTTAGACCTAGAATTGACTAACCTAGACTAGTTGACCATTGTTGACCCAACCCTAGCTAGTTTGACCACAGTTGACCTAGTTTGACTTTATAGTTGGCCAGAGTTGACCAAGAGTTGACTTTGACCTAGATTGACTTAGACTAATGTAGATTGCATTATAATTTCAATTACCATATAAATTGAACTCTTTATAACCAGTGTTGCTCTAACTAGGACTCTGTGACTCCAGTTGGACATCTTTTCATATCAGCTGTTCAGGATATCAGGCGAGTACATTCTCTGACCATTTCATACTTGATAAGGATATACATTTATGCTATAGATTACTTTACTTGATGTTGTCACATTGTTAACACGGATTGGGACTATATGGATCCATTCATGAGATGTTACCCCCCTCGGAAGAATTGGGTTACAGTATGTCATGTGCGTTTCACTTTCATCATGTACTCCGGTGCTTTCACCATTCATGTGCACTCTTATGATTCATGTACTCTCATGTTCACAGAGCTCCCATGTATACAATCATGTACACCCATTTATGGGCCTTCATGTGATATCATGTGCAATAACATAACCTGTCTGGATCCTTGTGTATTGATTGGGGTACGGGGGAGTATAAATGGTCATGTAAACAATTCCAAAGTAGTATACTCATGTGCAAACTCTTAGATTACTCATGTGCAAATTCAAGCCGTTCACATGTCTATCTTATACTCTACATCACTCGCCACTGTTAGTTCTTTACTTATAGTAGATATTTCTTTACGGTCATCTCTTTTATTTCATATATTTCCCAGCGTTTCATGTATCTTACTCTATAGCATATTTACATATCCTGTCATATTATGAACTGCGTGAGATGTATTGTGCTCGCTCCCGTCCTGACTGGACCTGTTGTTAAATTTTACATATAGCTTGGAGGTTACCTGCTAGCCTAGAGGAGACACAGTAGAGGTTGGAGTAGGTAGCTAGAGTTTTTCTTATTTTATTTTCAGTTGTCTATAGTTGTATTTATTTTATGCTTGTTTGAGTTGGTGTTGATATCACCAAGATTTATTTCTCTCTGTTGTACTTCTCTTGTGGATTCATAGTTATCTTATCGTGCTACTTCTAGTTTTGGTGATTGAGTTGTATCCTGCTGTGATTGTCCTCCGTACGGAGAGTATATCATATTGTATTTAGTTTTAATTGTGACCTAGAACAGCGTTCTATCATCGACACTACGGCGTAGGCTGGACGTACCCATTTCTCGTGCCCTACACTGGGTGTGGGTCGTGACAGGAGTTGTTCAATCACCATACCGGGACTTTTTTCCTGTCGTGTGGAGAGATGGGATTGGCTCTCCATGAGATATTTATCGTTTCGAAGCTGCCTTGAGGTGAGCACCAGTATTGCCCTATTCTTGATGAGTTCACGGGGTTGGACAATAAGTACCCGGAGATGATGGCAGTATACAAGGATCTGCTTTGCCACCATCAAGTTTGTGTACGCCAGGACTCTGCAAAGGTTCAGCCTCACTTCAATACGTGGAGGAGGTATTTCTTTGGCGATGATCCGTCGGAACGCAGACCGGTTTGTCTTTCCTCTTATAGGGCGTATAACACCGCTGAGGTAGAGGAGATGGAGGCAGAGGCCAAGACATGAGCTCCCTCGCTGGATGCTTAGGGAAGAACCATCTCTACAATCCATAGTTGTTTTTACCAAAATTTAACTCCCGTAAGTCCGAAAGTGACGCTAGCTGCCTTTCTGTTGATGTGGCTGAGGAAGGCTGTAGTGCCTCGAGGCTCAGGCTCTGTGGAGTGACTGGGTAGGGAACTTATCATGCCGACAGTGAGGTTAACTTTTGGTCATTCTCTTGTGCTGCTTCCGGCCATGGTTTGCAACACTCTTTGAGGCCTACAGGACCTCTCAGAAAAGATCATAGAATATCGTGGGTGTGCCTGTGTGTTTCCTCGAACGGAGCTGCCCTACCATTATTTGATGGCCTGGTTGGCATTGCATCATACTGGTTTGATTGTCTCCGCCACCATAGACGGTCTCGAGGAGGGGGACGCGCTTTTGCGTAACTTCCACGAGGCGAAGTGGTCTCATTATGGTGTTCCTGCCTGTAGGCGGGCGTTGAACAGCTTGGACAGTTTTAGTTTTAGCAGGGTTTTGCCTTTCTATGGTGGCCATGAAGCTGGTGATGAGCCGATTGATCGGGCCAGGAAAAGGGACGAGTTAACTGTCGGTGCTTTTCACTGGTTGTTATCCATTCATCCTTCGCACCTGGTGTACTGGAGCCAGAATAGGGCATATCTAGAGCCCTATCTGTCGAGTCACTTCGTGTGACAGTTTGGTTATAGCCAAACTATTATGAGCAATCCCAGCCCGTGTCTTGCCTATGAGAGAAGTTTGTTGGACGGCGTCCGCGCTTGGAGTTATTACAACGCCAAATCTACTGAGGCAGCGTTTACATTCCCTGACGTGCATGGGGAGCCCTGTGTCTTGTATTCTACTGTAAAGTTCCACTATTTGGTGAATAACTTCTCTTCGGGTTATAGACAAGAACGAAACTTTATTGTGGGTACGAAGTTTGAGAGGCCCCAGCGGCGGTCTCAGGAGTCTGAAGCTGCAGGATACGGGTCTTCAGATGACTCCAGTGCCTCTCGAGAGCGAAGGAAAGATGTGGCCCCCCTGAGTTCCCTACTGAAACGTCAAGCTCGTCCGACGATAAACCCTCCTTCTGGCAAGAAGTTTAATAGAGTGGCATCCAAGGGTCGTTCCCCCTTGCGTCCTAGTGCACCACCTATTGCATCGACTTCACAGGTATATTTTAGTTCCCTTTTGATTCGAATTTTCACTCGCAGCTTTTTACTTATCCCTGTTTTGCTGGTGCAGGCGAGGAAGACGTCGGAGCGATCAGAGGAGTACCATGTCCCTGGGAGGGCCCAACCACTAAGGCAGAGGGGGTTCCACCTCCTGCCTCTTTTGACTATAAGGTAATGGCTTCCAAGGGTGGCTTCGTCGTAATACCCTGGATTGGCCTCATGTTTCGCGAGAGTATCGTTCCGAAACCCGGGCTTGAGACTGGTCGATCGACCGAGGATGCTGAAGGCGCTTCTACTGGTTCCTTCATGGAGCCTCCTCCTTACGGAGGCATCGAGGGACCAGTGTTGAAAGATCTGGCGTATATTGTACCTCAACCCTGAGTGGTAGTTGAAGAGAATGTCAGAGATCCAGTGGTGGATATTACCGACGAGCGGGCTAGCCGAGGCGATGCGGTCACTATGAGCCGCCCGCCATGGTTATAGCCGAGGCGGTCACTATCAACGGTGCTATTGGTGAGCCCGTCGATGAAACCCCTAAGGGTCTGACTGAGGAGAAGGAATTGGAAGGAGGCTGCTGACGAATCAGTTGAAGAACCCTCCAATACAGTCTCTCCAGGACCGCTTGAAGAGATTATGCTCGATCGAGCCACCTGTTCTGGGTTCGGTCGAGGAGACTATGGACGAATCGGTTACTGACACACCGGTTGAGAAGGTTATTGAGGAGTCGGTTACAGTGATTGTTGAGACGTCGACTGCTGTGATTGCTTAGGCTCCAATTAGCATAGCTTCGGCTGAAGGACCGGCATGGGAGCTTGCTGAGAAGTCAGTTGTGCGTCAGACAATGTTGGCGCCTACTGTCTCTGTACCGCCAACGACCTTTATTACAGTGATGGCGCCCCCTACTTCGATTGCGATCCCTAGGCATATGTTTGCTGTTGCTGCCGTCCATGGGCCTTCTATTGTGGCATCTCAGGTAACCCAATGAGCTTGGATGACAATGCATATTATACCAACCTCATTCTGAGCACAAATTGTTATACATTGATGTGTGGCATAGAGGGTGTTTTATGAAGCAACCAATCTCTCAGGCGGGTCCGGAATATAGTAGAGAGTAGTTTGAACTCATTCCAGCCTGTCAAGTATTTTGAGCATTGTGTTGGCAAAGGCGGTCCTGTAAAAAAAGGGGAACTTACTTACCGATGGCAACAGGGGTGTTGTGGTAGGCTTTCCACTTGTGTTCTCAGGCCCAGTTGGTGGCCTTGTACGACTATTCAGAGTGTGAGGCTAAGGCCGATGTTATAGAAGTTTTGTTGGCTGTATTGGAAGCCGCTACTTTGGAGCTCCAGAATCTGAAGCGTAGTCTTTCGACCCTAGCTACTGCAGAGTTAGAGAAGATGGTCTTCGTGGCATCTCAGTACGAGCAGAAACGTCGGGCACTAACTGATCGGCTTGTCGAGGTTGAGTCCGAGATTGAAGCAATGATTGATGCCGAAGAGGCTTGGGTTTATCACTGTACAACTGTAGAGGATCAGTACAAGGCCCTCCGGGAGCAGATCCAGAAATTAGAAGAGACCATGGCCCTTGATGAGAGTGACCTGGTCAAGTCTGAGGACCAGAATGAGATCCTTCGCCAACGTTCCAAGACCCTGGCTCGGGAGAAGGAAATCAATGGCATTCGTCAGACCGAGATGGCCCTTGCATGCAACAGCCTCTCTCCTATTGAGGATGAGGCCGCTCGCCGTCAGGAGGACGAGCGTCAAGCCCAAGCATTAGTTGGCCTCCCAGGTTGCTCTTTTGAGGAGTCGGCTGGAAGAATTTCAACGCCGGTCTTCTCAGTTTTGACCTTCTTTCTGTCTTCTTGTCTCTCGGTTTGTGAGAGACAAATTTTGTAACCAAAGAAAAAAAACATTTTCACTTTATAAATGAAAACATTGGTCTTATTTCTTTGCTTGTCTTTTTTTACTTGTAAACTTTTCCTCCCACAAGAACGAGGATTCCCTCAGAGGTAGTATGTCGTGAGGGGATGAAGATAACTCCGTTGGGAATAGGGTGTTTACTCAGAGGTTATATGGACATGGTAACATAGAATCCTTTGGTGGTAGACTTATCCTTACTTAGAGGTAATATGGACGTGGCAAGGATAGAATCTACGGGTGTATAGAATGACTCAGAGGTGGTACGAACGTGAAAGGTTCTATAGATGAATATGACAATTATGGTGGATTATCATGGAAGAGACGTCTACTCAGAGGTAATATGGACATGGTAGGCACATCTTCGCTAGGGTATAGAATGACAATTCAGAGGTAGTATGACGTGAAATATTTTCTAGGAAATTATGATAACACGAGGTCATCATAGAAGAGACGACTACTCAGAGGTGATATGGACGTGGTAGACGTGAACTTCGCTAGGGTGTAGGAAGACAACTCAGAGGTGATATGGACGTGAATTATTTTTCTACTGGGGTGAAGTATAGAAGGGATGAATTCTTTTAACAGAATCCAGAAATACCCACATGAGATGTGGGAGCCTATGCTGGTTTGAAACTCAGACGTAGTATTTCTTCAAGAACTTGTCGTTGATTGGCATCATTAGCAAGTCGCTGTTGGGTTTGGCCAATCGGTAGGCACCATTGGAGTAGACCGTCTCTATGATGAATGGCCTCTCCTACTCGGGCTCGAACTTCCCAGTGGTCTTGTAAGTCATTACCATCGGTCTTCGAACTGATAAGACATGGTCATCCACTTGGAATGTTCTTTCCCGGACTTTCTTGTTGAAGGCCCCAAAAATTTGAGCTTGGTAAAGCTTGATTCGTTGTTGAGTTAGCAGACGTTTTTCATCCAACGCCTCTAACTCTTGTAGCTGCCGGCGTTGATTGTCTTCGTCAGTCAGATGGTTGGTGATAGCTACCCGTAAGGATGGGATCTGGATCTCCAGGGGAAGCACTGTCTCTCTTTCATAAACAAGAGAGAATGGTGTGTTGCCCGTGGGTGTTCGAATGGTCGTACGGTAAGCCCACAGACATTTGTCTAGCTTCTCATTCCAGTCGCACTTATTAGAAGAAACGACTTTCTTAAGTAGTTTGACGATAGACTTGTTGAACACTTCGGCTAGTCCGTTTGCTGCAGGATTGTAAGTCGTTGATGCCATATTCTGTATTCTTTTCTTTATCGCAAAACCAATAAAAAGCGTGGCTCACAAACTGAGGACCATTGTCATGGATGATCCTTCGAGGAATGTCGAAGCGGTATATGAAGTAATGTTTGACAAAGCTGATCATGTTTACGGTTTTTACCTCGACCAGAGGTACTGCTTTCGCCCTCTTAGAAAAGTAGTCGGTGATGGCAAGTATGAACCGGTGTCCTTTGGAGGATGGTGGATTGATTGGCCCAATGATATCCATTTCCCATGCTTCAAACGGCCAGGCGGACGTCGTAGGGTGCAGGAACTCCGAAGGTCGATGGATGAAATCAGCATACAATTGATATACCCAGCACTTCTTTGCGTAATCAACGGCATCTGCCCTCATAGTGGACCAGTAGTAGCCCATGCGACGCAATCAGTCTTGCAACTTAGGACAGGCTGATGGGCTTCGCAGGTTCCATCGTGTGCCTTCCTGAGTGCTTCTTGTGCTTCTGTCTTAGATAAACATCACAGAAGAAGCCTGTCGTATGAACGACGATACAGTATCTTGGTAGTTGTGTCGTAGAAGAACCGAAAAGTGCGTCTCTTGACAGAAGCTGCTTCCTTCAGGTCTTCAGGCAAAATCCCATAAACTGCATACTCTATGAATGGGAATCGCCAGTCCCGAACCTCAACATTAGCGTCCATTTGTGCTGAGTAACTAAGATACGTATGTAGATTATTCTTCTGGCAAACCAGCTCTCGGCTTATTATCGTGACGGTATATTGGGTTTCCACAATTGCTGCTATAGAAGCGACGAGGCCAGCAAGTGCCTCGGCCTCCAAGTTCTGTAACCGATCTACATGTTCTATAATGAACCCCATGAAGGTAGAGATGATATTGATTGTTGCCTGGTGGTATAGAACCAAATCTTCATGCCGGACTTCGTATTGTCCTCGAACATGGTTGATAATCAATTTCGAGTCGCCATAGGCTTCGATGCAGTTAACCCCCAACTGTTTAGCGAGCTGGAGTCCGATGATGAGTGTGTTATACTCAGCGACGTTATTGGTGCATGACTCCATGAGAGAATATGCACGGTGGATGACCAAACCGTCGAGAGTGATGAGGACCACTCCGACCCCCGCAATGATTTCGACTTTGGCCCTATTCTTGAAGCACCGTCAAAGAACATGCGCCAAAACAGGTTATCTGAGATAGCATTGGACTCTAGAACTTTATCAGGTATGTCGTCATAGATCTTTGATGTCTCTGGCATAGGGTGTGCTGCTAAAAATTCGGCCATTGCTTGGCCCTTGACTGCCTTTTGTGGGACGAACACCATGTCATAAGGAGTCAAAAGTATCTTCCATGTGGCTAACCGTGAGTTTAAGACCCCTAGCTTGGTCATGAGGACCTTGAGGGAATTGACCGAGAAGATGACGTGGATCGTTTGTCCGGCCACATAATGATGCATCTTCTGGATGGCAAAAAGCAGGGCAAGACACTCCTCCACAGGATTATACCGATGCTCGGCCCCAATCATGGTCTGCTGAGGTAGTAGATTGCATGTTCGTGGCCTTCATTGATCATCTGGGCTAGCAAAGCACCGAGAGAATGGTCCATGGCTCGACGTACAGCAGAAAAGGCTTCCCCACGACTGGTGCCACCAGTACCGGAGGACTAGTGAGGTACTTTTTGATGTCGTCGAACGCGCGCTGGCATTCTTCTGTCCAGACAAAAGAAATCCCTTTCTTCATCAGTTTTGTGAAGGGTTGACATCGACCAGAGAGATTTGCTATGAATCTTCTGATATATGCCAAGCGCCCTTACAGGCCTCGGAGCTCGTGGAGATTCTTCGGAGGAGCCATGTCCTAGATCGCCTTAGTCTTCTCTGGATCAATATGAATACCCTTGGCTGTGATGATAAAACCCAAGAATTTTCTACTGGAGACTCCCAGAAATGACTTGGTTGGGTTCATCTTCAGTTGATGTGTTCGCATTAGGTCGAACACTGTTCTCAAGTCGTCCAAGTGACTGGATTTCTTTTTGCTTTTGACGGCATTGTCATCAACGTAACATTCTACTGTCTTTCGAAGGTGCTTATGGAATATGGTGCTCATTGCCCGCTGGTATATTGCTCCTGTATTCTTTAACCCAAACACTACAAGAAAATATCATTTTATGACGAGTAAAAATATCATATATGACAATTTATGATGGTTTTTTGAAGCAAGCAACCGTCATGATCACAGGTGTTATAAAAGTTTAGAAAAACGTTATATATGACTTACACTTATATGACATTTTTTTTATTAAAAATGACATTAATATTATCATTATATATAACATATCTATCCTAAAGCGTTATGAATAGGTTATACATACATAACGCTTACTAAAATGATCTGGTTCTGAAACCATTCAGAAAGCGTTCATGAAACGTTATAAAAAGAACTTATACATAACACTTTGTAACGTTCTGTTCTTGTCATTCACACACATATGTATCACCTGTCAATGCTCATAATTCAATGCGTTATAAAAAGCATATTAATTCCTGAGACAACAGAAATATAAAATTTAACTAACATTTAAAATATTTCATTAAAAATATCCAAATATCATATCATCTTAATTACATTTTAAAATATATCACTCTTTTTTCAACTTTTATTTCACCAACATATCTCCATTACATTTCAATATCCAGAAATATATACATCTTTCCCTTTTAGGACAGCCGGCCTCAAAACATTGAAACATCATTCACCAACACCAAATTGTGACATCTCTTCAAAAGCCAACATTGTATATCCCTTCAAAAGTCAACACTGTACGTACCTACAAATAAAGAATGAATAAAGAGATATTATGATGATATTTCCAAATCACAAGGACAATCGTTGATATCAAACAGTATAAAATATGAAAAGCATACAGTAATAAATAAGAAATTTCAGCCTTTAATTCTTCTGAGGATAGAGAAATCAAGTAGCCTCCATGAAAACTAACATAAGGGCTTGTGAAGTTTTGTTGAGAAAGGGCAAGAATGAAGCAAACACTATTAGGTAGCTATAAAATGAACAATGAACAATAAACATGTCCTAACCAGCTACTAGGAAGGAGGCATCTATTTACAAATGGAATAAAAAACAATCTGACTGT
Source organism: Iris pallida (assembly GCA_029216955.1). Taxonomy (NCBI): domain Eukaryota; kingdom Viridiplantae; phylum Streptophyta; class Magnoliopsida; order Asparagales; family Iridaceae; genus Iris; species Iris pallida. The sequence goes on along the minus strand of JANAVB010028820.1, from coordinate 6,262,306 downwards.
AGCAAAATTCCAGTTGGATTGAGTATAAAAATAAATACAGAAAAGGTTAACAGTTAGAACTCATTTGATCTCATGAACTGACAAGCCCTTAAACCTTTTGCACAAATCATTGTTTCATGGGAATGCCATTCCTTTTTCGCTCTCAAGCTTAGTGTGTCATTGAGAGGAACACAATTTTCTATAGCGACTAATTTTCTTATCAGAAGCCCTCTTCCTTGTTAATGTAAGTCATGGAACCCTGGGCTTCCGTAGTTTATTATCACAAACACTTCCTGATGAAGCACACAAGCTTACCACACTATTGAATGCGTATGTAAAGCTTACCACACAGTTAATGCATATGTAATGCAACTATCAACTTTGAGATTTAGACCAAAGAACTTAAACTCCTAATAATGTCAACAAGACATTGTGGTTGATATTTCAAATCATCAAAGGAACGTGTGAGGAAAGAAAATGTGGCTCAGAGCATGTGTGCACGTTCAAGTATGGATTTTGCTAGAGCTTTATTATAAAGAGCTTTCCTTTTAAATTTCACAATTCTAGTGAATTCCTACATATATGTTTCACATCTATCACCTTATTCTCTGGTCAAGGAAGAGATAATATACAAAATACATAATGATAAGCGAATCTTAACTTACCAACAAAAGAATGTACCCATTAAATTGTTTTCCTTATCAGCAGCTCCGCAGCATGCTTCTCAGCAGCCAAAGCCTTATAATTGTATATAAACAAAAAGATATTAACATGCACCTCATATTTTGGGCGAAACGAGCAAGTATAATCATTCCATCATCATCTATAGTACAACACTTCTTGATGTCAAGCTTTACAATTTTCCTACATCCCAGGGCAATGTCATAGAGAGCAACAAATGAGACTTGAGAGCACCCTCAAGTCTCCAGTGTGTCTAACATCTGAATTATTGCATTTATGCTTGTCTATATATGACTTTTCCTTTTGTCAGATAGAAATATAAATGTAAGTATTAAAGAACATATGAAATTTCCATTCTATATAGCATGTATCTAAATTTCTGTTTGAAATATTAGACGAAATCAATATATTTCTAAGTATCAAGTCTATATAGACACATGTATCAATATTCAAGAACATATGAAATTTAAATCATAAAAGCTAACAGACTAACCTGATTCATATGAGAACCAGAACTGGAAAGTCACATGATCTCAATAAAAAATTAAGAAAATTCAAAATTCTGACCAATTCTGACATTCAACTAACTTAAATAGTGATAGAATCCTACAATGTAAAATTGACCTTCCAAGTCCATGATATAAAATACTACTTGTTTGGCAAACCATTAATCAATCATAAGCAACTTATTAAGTTTATAAAAGGAAGAAGATCTTAGCATTGTATATAGCCATCATCTTCAGATAGCCCAGCTGATAACATAAGTTGCACTTGATAGAAGTAAACAATCTAACATTTATATCAGGATTCTGTTCTTTGAGATATTTTCTTGTTCCGGTAATAGTATCCCCTGTACCGATGCCAGACACAGGGGCATCCATTTATCCACCAGTTCCCTTCCAGGTCTCAGGTTCGCTCGTCTCATAGTGAATCTACAAGCGCACACTGTCTTCATCAGCGTGCTTTTAAATACCCCAGCAATTTCTTGTACCTGACCACAAACAAAACACAAGAAACAAAGAGATGTCATAAAATTAAATAAATACAAAGGTCTATAGTGTAGGATAATGGATGGGACATTACAGATATTGAAGCACTTTGTAGGATCATTATCAGCTCCTCTGGAGTCAGAAATTTGGACCATTCATGGGTGCCTCTAGGGAGCTGCAATGTAGAGAGGCAAGGCAAGTTCTGTCTCTCCAACCGGAGGATGGTCTCAAGGAACCGAAATGACTTGAATTGATCTTTAACTATTTTAGATGACTTTTTCTCTAAAATGGGTAAGTGGATTTGAACTGTCAATCTATTGTACTGCTATATTATGTTCCTTCAAATTTTAGAAAGATCTAGGATTTTTTCTATTTCCACTGATACTCTTTTTTTCCCCATAAAATATATCTTGTGGTGTCTATGTTCTCTCAACATGCATGTTCCATAACCTTCTGCACCAGCCTAAATAGTACTCATATACAGTCAAAGTTAAGTGGATGAATCTGTAGTTGGTTAAGCTGCTCTTGGTTTACAAATGGTAGCTAAAGACCCAACTAACATCTATCTCCCACTCACTTATCTTGATTCATGAATAATTTTAGATTGCATAAATATGGTATGTTAAACGAGATTCAATGCACCAATTGAAGATTATAGCATAGTTGAACATGTAAACAACAATTCTTTTTTGGGTCTCATCATAATGCCATATGACAAACAACTGTAGTACATGAAGCTTGTATATACATAAAGAGTAACTGCAGTTATAACTAAGTTTTATAAAACATTTAGAGCAGTCTATACTAATACGTACCAGACATACGTAACGATTTTCTTTATAGACATACCATCCATCTCCGTAAGAAGTTGATTGAGAACCCTGTCAGCCGTACCTCCTGCATCTCCGATACTACTGCCCCTCAGCAAACAACATAAGTTACAGAAAGCACAAAATTATATACTAATAGTTGTTGTACAAATATAATACAAAAATTTGTAGCAATGGAGTCTAGCTCATCCAAGAAGAGAACGCAAGGTGCGAATTGATGAGCCTCATCAAATATTTCACGTAAATTTGCTTCACTTTCACCAAATCACATGGTAAGCAGTCCAGGTCCTTTGATACTAATGAAGTTCGCTTGACATTCGTTGGCAATCGCTTTGGCTAACAAGGTCTTCCCGCAACCAGGAGGGCCATGGAATAACATGCTTTTTGAAGGAAATATTCCAAACTTCTCGAACTTCTTCGGATGCTCGACTGGATATTGAACAGTCTACAACACAATTATGAAATGACGGAAAAAAAATTTGAAAAGAGCTGAAGACCAGTTCAGTAAAAGGTGATGTTATAAAGAATCAAGATGGAATACCTCCTGCAATTCTCCCTTAACATTTTCCAGTCCACTGATATCTTTCCAGTTGACATTGAGTACTTCAACAAACAGACAACCAAATAACCAGAATCATCAAGTCTTGATGCCTCTGTTGTGTGTTGACACAACTTACTAAAGTGGGATACAAAGATTTTGACAGGCATGGTAAATATATATTATGCAAATAAATTAACTCCCCTTGTCCTTGTCAACAATGACTACGATACCAATTTAAACAATATAGTAAAGTTACAAGTAACCTCCACTGGTTGCATATTGTGCCAAGGGATATCTTCTCCTTTATTATTTTAAATAAATTCTATTCTCTTAAATAAAGTACCTTTTTTTTTTTACTATATTCTAGTTGCAACCAAGATATCTTTATTCATCTACAAAAATTATTACTTAGTAGTTGCAACCATATATTATTTATGTCCAAGAACTATCAATTGCAACGAATTCTTTTTAATGCTTTTTTGGGTAAAAAAAAAAACATATGATTGTTTTGTGGATAGAATGAATATTTGGGCACATAACCTGAAACAATGTGACAGTTAAAGTGATAAGTCAACAAATCTGTCAGGTCCTGTTTATATCATACTTGTTTTCTTTGAGATTTTAACCTATTCAATAAGCAAATATTTGATAATAAACAATGAGCTAACTGCTGCCGCTCAGCAGTATATTAATCAAACAACTGGAAATTGCTACATATACAAAAAAATATAAACGTTATGTGTCTCAGTAGTATATTAATCAAACTAACTTTTAGAAGCAATATGCCCAGTTGGCAATTTACATAGCCCTCAACATTATGTGTCTCTTTTCCTTTAACATAGATTAGGAAACATCTAGTACTAGTAAACCAAAGTCAGAAAAGAACTACTGACCTCCATGATAGATGTGATTCAAACCAATTGATGAGAATAGACTTGTCTACATCTGATCTGTCTCTCTTCCTTTACTTATGTCTACATTAGATATACTCTTACATAAACCAAATATACCTTTGTAAACTTTCACAAGTTTCATCAAGCCAATTGATGAGAAAATACTTGTCGATACAATAGCCATAGTTATGAATGAGAAAACGAAATGCACTTTCCTGTCTGGTGCACGCATCTTTCAATAGCAATACTCCTTTCCTCTACGGCTACATCCCTAACTGAAGTCGGACTACAACAACCCTCTCATAATAAAGTTGGCACTGAGCTTTCTCTAGGAGATTCTCGGTATCCTGGAGCTAATGATATGCTGCTAAGATGTCCTCCATGCCAGGGAAGATAATTCAACCTCATGAAGGTCGCAACTGTCCCTAATGGCCTCTACTATTCCTACCTTTACATGGTTGCCATCGTAGTAGCCCAAGCCGTAGCAATCCCCTGTTTGAATGCCTCTACATGGTATTTTTGTCCCTCAACCATGCCTCATATCATCTCAACGTTCTGAAAAAAATCCAGATATTTGGCCACAATATGACACTTCAAACCATCATATTATTATCCAAGCCACATCTTCAAACTGCACTATATTATGTCTGGACCATCTTAAATAATTATATAAGTAATTTACATGTAAATACAGAAGAGAAAAAAGATCTTCAATCTCGTACTAAAATGAAAGCAGTGCATAAGATATATTACCAGGTAACTTTTTTGGCTTTCTGATTTGTACAAACTTTGCCCCAATATCTAGAGCAATGGGAGGTCCAAAAATAAAGCCACTTGCTTCAACCCCTACACAAATCAGTAAAAGTTTAGTAAAGAATATAGTTATATATTACCGCGACGGGGAACCTGCTGCAGCCGGGAGGTCACGTAGCCGCTGACATCGACGCTGAGCAACGCTATGAAACTCTAATGAATCAATAAGGCAATCTGATTAAGAAACAAGAACCAACCCAAGATCAACCAATGACTATATTCTGAAAGTAAAGACAACTACAGCAATCTTCGTAATAAAGCATCACAAAATCAAGCATCAGCTAACGAAAAAAATCTTATAAAGATGGAAAAAAAAGTTGGAAATTTTGCATATATTAAGAAGCTACAAGTGCATCTAATATTAATCAAGAAATCAAGAGCAGTCCTTTGTAAGGACGAGAGGAAGAGTATTACTGGAGAGCTCCTCAGCCTGCTTGGCCGTAAGCTTCACGAAGAATCCACTGGTCGCGTGGGTGTAGTGGTGGATCAGAGCATCCTTCGCAGCATCCTCACTACAAAAAAAAAAAATCACAATCAAAACCCTAACCCTAATGGAAGAAGAATATGAAGCACTGCACCTCTCGCTGTGCTCCTCGTCGTTCTCCTCCGACGACATCATCCCCAAACCCTAACCCTAATTTTCTCTCTCTAAAGCTGTTGAGAGAGTAGGAGAGAGGAAGAGTCACTGGAAGTGAAGAAAAGGAGAAGGGAAAGAGGAGAGGAGGAGAGGAAGAGAGGAGGAGATGAGAAGAAAAATGAGAGAGAGAGAGAGAGAGCGGGAAAGAAGGGATCGAGGGTTTTGATTTGGGGTCGGGTTGAAGCGGGCGTTCGAGCGAGCTTTCCAAATTTTTTATCACTTTTTATAACGTTTGCATGTAATAACGTTACATATGTGTGAACAGTATATAACGCTTAATACTATAAATCGTTATAATAAGCCAAAAAAAATTCATATCTGTCATATTATGTGCTGTTGTGGAAATTCTATAACGTTTATAAACGAACCGTTGTAATAAACTCTTATCAAACGTTATTATAGGGTCTTTTTCTTGTAGTGAAAGGGCATCAATGTGTAAAAGTATATCCTTTTTGGAGTCCAAAATAAAGTATTCTTTTCGTCTTCGGGAAACATCTTAATTTGGTTGTAACCTGAGAAACCATCCATAAAGGACATACGCTCGAAGCCACACGTGTTGTCGATCATCAAGTCAGTGATCGGGAGGGAAAACTCGTCTTTTGGGCAGGCCGAGTTAAAATTCCTGAAGTCTATACAGACCCGAATTTTTCCGTTCTTCTTAGTGACAAGGATAATATTGGTCACCCAATCTGGGTGTTGTTCTTTGCGAATGAAGCCACTCTCTAAGAGTTTGTCGACTTCTTCCTCGATAGTATCCATAATGTTGGGGCGGAAACACCGTTTTTGCTGTTTGACAGGCTTAGCATCGGATAAGATGTTGAGACGGTGCATGGCGACTTGCGGGTCTAAACCTGACATGTCTTAGTAGCTCCATACAAAGACGTCAATGTATTCTCGGATAAGCTGTATCAGATATTCTTTGTCTTCTTATGTCAAGCTTTTGCTAATGAAGATGGGTTTAGGGAAAACCTTATCTCCTAGCTCGACTTGGACGACTTTGTCTTCAGTGGGAGGTTCGTGCTGTTCGAAGCGCCATTCCCATTGGGATCCGAGGCGTTGAGCCCAGGGTTCATCTTCGAAGTATTCAAGCATTTGGTCTTCATCCTTGTAAAACTCCTAATTTCTACTACGATTTTTTTTAATAAATATGGTATTAATTTTTGTACTTCGTATTTATACGTCGCGCACGAGTTTGCGTTTCGTAAATTTCTCGTCAAGTGCGAATAAGTGCGAAGTACATATTTTTATAAAACGTTTTAATTATTTAGATGTAGAAAATATTTCAAAATAATAGACGATAAATATTTTATATTGCTTGAAGTTGTACATGCGTCGCGCCGAGGATTGCCAAACTTTATTTTTATTTAGAAAAAGGCCATTTTATTTTATGGTACAAGTATAACTAGTAATTTAGAAAAACTGTATTTTATGTAAGTATTATTTTTGCATGCGAGTGTATATATATTTGTATTTTCAAAATTAATTATTATCATTAATATATTATTTCGAAAAATGTATATTAAATATGGGTTGATTTAATATGTAATTAATTATGGTAATTTAAGTTGGAAAAAAATATATTAAGTTATTTAAATATAGTTTAAATTAGAGGTAGAATCTATCTACATTGGATTATATTTGATTGAGTTACTTTTAAATCAATTTGAATTAAATAGTAGAAAATCCAAGGGGAATTAAAACTCTTCTTAGTCCTTATCTAGATAAGACTTATGTAAACCCCCTGATTTTTTTAAAATAAATATTTGTTAAATTTTTGAATTTTTAAATAACTATTTATTGACTTATTGTATACTTTGTATTATTTTACATATATTTAGTATAATGCTCATTAGTGAATTTAGTATACAAATATATAAAGCTATTTTTCTAGTACATTAAGGATCTAAACTATATTATACAATATTTCTCAAAATTTTAGGATTTATTTCATAACTTTTATTACTTTTTACATGTTACTTATATTGTACACTATTTACATAATATAGAATAAATGTCAAGTTAGTATTAAATATTTCAGCTTGTATAAATGAGATTACATGAAGGTTGTTTAAATAAATATTAACTCTATTTATTATCTATTGTAATTTTAAATAATGTTATAGATAATTTAGATGAATATGAATTATATTTTAAGTTAATCATAATCGTAAGTCTAATAGAAAAGCATCTCTATCTATATCCTGTCCTAACGAAGCAAAATCCAATTTATTTAAATCATATCCTATCTAATTTAGGATATAAATTTGAAATAAATACCTATATAAACCCAATACATCTTCCTTCTATCAGCCATAATTCGAAATTATTTTTAGTCCAATAGAAACTCTAAAATTCGTCATTAGAATTCAGCCCCGCTTTTTAGCAGCAAGAGCAACTTGGAACGACGATATCTCCTAGCTCCGAACTCCGTTTCGCCTCCAGTTTTTTTTAAAAGAAGCGTATCGAGGTAAGATTTCTAAAAACATATTTTAATAAACAAAATTCGTTCTATAATTTTTTGCAAAACTGTTTGAGTTTCTAGTGTCCAAAAAAATAAACGTGTTTCGGTATTTTTGCGATTTCGGGAGATTCCGAAAACGAAAATGCGATCCGTTTAGTTTTTCGGAAAGCTGATACGAAAACCTATACCATATCCTAACTTCAAAATTTATTAAATAAATGTAATAGGTGCAGTATTAATTATAATTTGATAATAACTATTTTCAGCATCCGAAGTTGTTCCTATACCTTCCTCTTTATACGATATTGTTGATTCATCGCCAGGACATCATCTTACCTCACTCGGACATCAGGCAAGACACCTTGCCTTTACTATTTAATTTTTTGCTCAATATCATGCATATTTTATTTCTTATAAGTTGTTCTTTTAAAACCATATGTAGTTGCAAATTACTATACTTTAGTTTTTTTACGCATTTGGCATAAAGTTAAGGGACCACCTTTGTTTGTGCCACATTTATTGGCCCGACACCTGTGTGTCACGATGTCACGTGTCTCATATAGATTCGAACTTACGTACCGACCGTACATCGGTGCGTACAGGACGAGCGATAGGATATAACTGCTAATATAATTGCCTAGAAGACTTAGCGGTTATTAGAAATATCGTGGTGTGGATTCAGCACGAATAGTGCATGGTGCGGGGGAAGACAGTTATTAGGCACAGGGACTTTCATACATTTACTTTTCTCTAGATGCCATTAGTGACTCAGCCGAGAGCTAGTGTGTCGTGCATTTATTTACTTTTCTCTAGATGCCACTAGTATCTCGGTTGAAACACAAATGTGCCGTGCATTTACTTTCCTTTAGATGCCGTTAGTGACTCACCCGAGAGACTAGTGTGCGGTGCATTTATTTATTTTCCTTTAGATGCCACTAGTACCTCGGTTGAAACGCTAACGCGTCGTGTTTCTAGTCTCGGAAGCCCTTGTGTGGAACGTTGTCTTCAAAATACATTTTCACATAGAATGGTTAAGGACCTTTATCTGTTTAGTCATATATACTTTTCTGTTGAGCTTTTTTTATTCAATTTAGGACATGATATTATGTATCTTGTTACGTCCCTCCGAGGACCTGGTTATTTTCCAGGTGTGTGTTCATATCTTCCGCAGGTATCATAGCCAGGATCGTGGTCTTCTCCATTTATTCGAAGATGACGTGACTTGGTTCCTCCTTGCTACTTCCACTTAGTCCTTTTATATATCATGTACTTCTTCCTTTTTATTTTGGTTGGTAGTGGATGTGTCTCCACCCAACAAATTATATCAGAACAATTTATTATATGATATCTTTTATTCCCTTATTTTGTGGATGAGATTAGTTAGTTGTGGTTTACTGTATTTTACAGCTTATGTATATATACAAGGCCCCTGTACTTTGTATGTATATAGCTGGCATGTCTACGTACTTAGTCCTACGTATTTTGGGACGGGGGCGTTACAATCCTTGACTGGGGGACCTGCGGAGACCATATTAACGGACAATACCTTCTTGAGGGCTTGGCCGATATTGGTATCGGAGTCCCAGGTTGAGGATTTCGAGGAATCTGAACACATCAAGACCTCTGGTTCAGAGCTCTCCGACGTTGTTGAGGGTGTAACGTAACCCAACCCCCAGCGAGTATGTTGGTAGTAATTTTGGGACTTTTCCTTCGGGGCACGAACTCGTAAAGGAAGGCGTCGACCTTTGCCATAGTTCAGTCCTCTGTCATTGTTCAAGTCATAACCCATTTTTTGGATGAGGTTTTTGGGTTGAGTAGTGTAACGGTAGAGTTGTATCTTGTCGTTATCGGGTTCTGGTTCTACCGGAGCCAGTCGCTGCGGGTGGTCCAATCGGCCGAAGATGATGGGTTCCCCCTCCTTCTTTTGTTGGAACCAAGAAGTAGGCTTCTTGAGAAGGGACAACTCAGCTTGCGAGGTTGGCGGTTGTCACTTGTGTTTGCAGCATATATAGAGCGTTGTCTAAGAAATACCTAGTGTTCCAATGCGCGTTAGAGTAATTCAAAGACAACTTCCTATTAATGAAATGCAAAATTTTATTCCGAGGGATTACATCATCTAAAGAATCTGCTTCGGTATTGGCACATATGTAGTCTCCCAACTTTTCATCCGTGAGCACCAGGACTGTTGCGAGAGAAGGTGAAGGACATTTTCCCTTCAGCTTGACTACCAAGGGGGCTGCAGTCAGAGGTTCGTGTGACCTCAGAGTTGTCTTTGGAGCCTTCCGGGGGAGCCTTATTTGCATAGGCTCCTGGCCTGCCTCTGACATGATCGAGGATGATCTAGCCGAAGCTTTTCCTCGGAGCTTGATGACGAGGGGAGCCGATGCCTTAGGAGGTTTTCACTTTAATCAAACCTTCAACGGTTCTTCAGCGATAACTGCGCTCTCTGCTTCATTGTCGACGTCATTGGCATCATCGTCCCATGGGACTAATTTGTATAGATCAGCATTTGTACAGTACGCTTCGAGTCCTCGGAAGGGATCGATGTCAGCAAACTCAGTCTTGATAGTCCCATCGCTGGCCACATACTTCATGCATTGATGGAGAGTGGAGGGTATAATCATGAATCCATGGTCGTCCCAGCAGCATATTGTAGTTTATGTCGACATCATTGACGTAGCAAGTAATGTTATTCTGAAGATCGCCTATTTGGCATTTCAGGCGGATCTTACCCATGGGTTCACTTTTTCCAGCATTAAAAATTGCTGATTGTAGTGTTCGACGCAGTTAGCCGATGCATCGGGATCCCCAAAGCTTGGAGTAAACTCCGAAGGATGATGCTGAGAGAAGAGCCATGGTCGATGTGGATGCGATCAACCTTAATGGCACTAACATACCCTGTATAGTACAGGGGTCGGTTGTGCCGATTGTTCTTCAGTAGCATGTCCTGCTGAGTGAAGGTAATGTTAGGGATCACTTCGTCCATACTATATAACAATATGGAAATTCAGCAGGGTTCTCCTTGGGCGGTTGCACCTGAGTAAGGAAGGAGTCAGCGTTCTATAAAAATTTGTTGAGGGTGACTCGAGTCTATTTGGAGAGACGGAGAAGCTCGAAGAGTGATAGTCGAGCCAGAGTGTTGGCCAGCTGCGCCAATATGTCGAAATTGTAGGGCTTGATTGGCCCTACTGCCGAGTCTTTTCTCAGAGTCTTGTCAAAGCAAACCTCCTTCTGCTTCTGTTTATCTACAGCAAGCACTTGGGGCGGGCCTGCTTCCGATGTGTCGGGGACGTTGGCTACAACGGGAGGAGGTGTTTCTTCCTCTGGAGCTTGGTTCTCTTCTTGCTGGTGAGCCGAGCAAGTGGTAACTAGGGTGTTATTAGTTGTCGTAGAGATAATACGACACGACCAGAGCTGACCTTCTTTTCTTTGACAGAGCGCGCTGCAGGCATTATCATGCCTGGAGTAAGATCAGGATGGATCCACATTACTTCACATCGCGACATCATAAATAGGATGAGGCCTTGGGCATTGTCACGGGCCGGTGGAAGATTGACTACTTCCATCGTCGCTCTCGGGACGGAAACGACGCCATCTTGAGCCTCTGTTCTCAGAAAACTTCCGAACTAGAGAGTGACCATGTTGGCGATAACAGTTTTCTCCTCGTGTTCGAGTGAGATGACCTTAGCATCGATGAGGTGCTGAATTTGTCTTTTCAACACGTAACAATCACGTGTCAAATAGTGGACATACTGGTGGTAGTGGCAGTATTTTGGATTGTCCACCTTTTCCACTTCATCGGGACGCTTAGGCGGCGGGAGCTAAAGTTTGTCACTCTTTGCCAACATATCGAAGAGCTCTAGTGTGTCTTCGTCGTTAAAAGAGTGGGTCCCATTCGGCCTCTGTGCTTCGATCGTCTTCGGGTTCGCTGATGCCGAACCTTTGGAAATGTTGACGGTCATGGCTTGCTTCTATTTTCCTTCTTTGTTGCTGGATGAGCACTTTCCTTTATCTTCGAGGGAAGGAAAGTTCAGTCCTAGCAATTGTGCATCCTGTGCTTTTCTGTGAGCTACATCCGCCTCTGGGATGAAAGGCGTCCACTCTATGCATGGAGCACTATGCCACAACTTGATCACAGGAAGCATGTTCTTGCGGCAGGAGTCCATAAGCATGGGCTCAGATATACTAGGAGGTAACCTTAATGCGGCCTGGCGGAAGCGCTCAATGTATGCGCACATCGGCTCTTTCTTCTTTTGAACGATATCCATGAGAGTCGACATCGTCATGTCCATTCCTCCTTCGTAGAATCGATTGAGGAGTAGGTTCTTCAAGTCTTCAAAGGATAAAATGCAGTTGTCCGGAAGGCTGCAAAACCATTCGTAGGCCACCCCCTACAGGGCTCCTACAAATATGTTAGTGAGGATGTAGGACCGTTGAGCACCTCTAGAGGGGGGGTGAATAGAGTGTTTGTGTGCGCAGCGGAAAATAATCACCAATTAAAAAATTTAAAGTTATAACTATGGCAGTAAATAAGAGACAGTAAATAAATGCAGCAAGAGATAGTGTCACGACCCGCACCCTAGTGTAAGGGTACGAGACGTGGGTACGTCCAGCCTACGCCGCAGTGTCGGCGGTAGAACGCTGTCCTAGGTCAAACATCTAACAATATAAAGGTACCTGTACAGTATATATACTCCGAATGGAGGTGACATAGCAAATACAGTCTCAATCACATCTAAGGTAGAGCATGATAAAAGATAGATAAAACATGAAATCCACAAAGAGATACAGCAGATAGAAGTCTAAGTGTCTAAGATACACAAACCCAGAAAACATCTCAAATCTCAAATACAGTAATCCATAGAGTAAATACAGCTCAAGATAACTAAAAATAAGCTATAAGAAAAATCCTAGCTATCTATACAACCTCTACTGTGTCTCCTCTAGGCTAGCAGGCAACCTCCAAGCTATTTGTAAAATTTATCAACAGGTCCAGTCAGGACGGGAGCGAGTACAGTATATCTCAACAAATCATAACAGGATAGAAAATATAATCATGCTAGAGAGTAAGATATAGGAAACTGAAGAACAACATGATGTAAAAAGAGAAAGACTGTAAGTAAATAGCTACAATATATAGAAAACTATCAGTGACTAGTGATTCAGAGCACAAGATGGTTATGTAAATGGTACGATGTTGCACACGAGTAATCTAAAGAGGTTGCACACGAGTAATCTACTGGATTGATTACATAACCACTTTTACTCCCCCGCCCCAATCAATATACAAGGATCTAGCCAAGTTATGTTATTGCACACGAAGTATAGTCACACACGAAGATCATGTGAGCACATGAGTACACACGATTTCACACAACTTGTACACGAAAAGCACGAACACAAGGAGTACACGATGCTCATGATAAAGTACACAAACACGAAATACCCGATGTATCCGCTAAGGGGATAACATCGCACGACAAGATCCATATAGTACTAATCCGTATTTCCAACGTGTCAGCATCATGTAAAGTAATCTAAATCAGGAAATATAATCCTAAACAAGATATGAAATGATCAGAGAATGTACTCGCCTGAATTGGTTGGAGTCGACGTGCGCGACACGAACGTATTGACACGAGGTAGGTACAATACTATGCTCCACAGATGGTTCCAAACGACGACACGAGCAGTCCCAATAAGTCCAGAATAGTCTAAATAGCCTAGTTTGGTATATAAAAGTCTAGAATCAGGATTCAGCACGATATTCTAATCAAGAATAGAAAATGACTATCATAGTCATGATTTATGATTTCAGAGGAAAAATATAATTAAATAAATATAATAATTTTTGGAAATTCTTTATAATGTTAAAAACTATATCTGTATTAATCAACATATTTTAGATAATATTTCAAAACTCAGAAAATCATTCTAGTGCTAGAACTCAAACCGACATATATGAATTTAGGGAAAAGATTAACTATACAAAACTATCCAAAAATCGTTTATAATAATTTAGGAAAATAGATATTATATTAATCGAGATATTTTGATATTAGTTAATAATAAGGGAAACATTCTAATATCAATATATTTATAATTATATTAGTAAAACTTACTCTTTGGGCAAATGTCAATAAATGAATAATTAACTAATAATTTAGGTCAAAACTTACTATTAATATTTTAGAAATATTATTATATATTTTTATATAATTTTAAATAAGTAATACTACTAGTAACGATAAAACTAATAATAAAGTACAATGCCTATACATTATATACATGTATACACCATACTCATATACACATATTATGGCCCAAAACCTATTAATGGTAATTATAAATCTTAAAATCCTAATTATTAACTAGAATAATACCAACAAGAATTTGTAAGTAATAATAATAAAAATAACAACAATTACCCTCATTTTTACCACCATTATATACTATATATAAATTAATATATAAACTATTATATAAACTAATATATAAACTATTATATAAACTAATAAATAAACTATTATATAACTAATAAATAAACTATTATATTAATACTTAATATATACATATTATAAATCGAAAGGGGGCCTCTGTTCCTAATTACCAATCCCTAACAACAAAAATCACTCGAAAAGAGAAGCAGGCGGGGAGGAGGGGCTCACAGCTGGGGGGGTTCTCGGCCAGGGGCTCCGGCGTCGGACAACAGCGCCGTAGGAGGAGGGGCGAGCGGCCGTCAGGCGGAGGCTCGACGGACAACTCGCCGGCGCGGATGGAGGTGGTCGTCGGCTTGTCGAGGGCTCAGATCTCGTCGGCAAGTCACCGGCGGAGCCAATGGTCGGCGGAAGGGGCGCACAGGCCTGGTGATGGCCGGGCAGGGGCGGTCGATGGGCGCGACCCAGGCATAGGCGGTGAGGAGGGCGCCTGGGCGGAGGAATGCTATGGTCAGCGCGGGCCATTGCGGTGGATCCTGTCAGGGTGGCGCTGGCTCGGATGCGGCGATGGCGGGGTTAGGTTAGGCTCTCTTCCTCCTTCTCTATACTATGTGATTTGGGTGTGGCAGCTGTCGTATGGTCGGTCGGTGGTGGTGTCCTGGAATAGGGCGGTGGTGATGGTCGGGAAGTCGGCCACAAGGGTGGTGGTGAATGGTGGTGGCAGTGGGATGTTGGGGTGGCCGATCCAGTATGGCCGGGCAGGGAATGGTCGGGATAACGACGGTGGCGGAGGTCTGTAATGTGGGGATCGCCACTGGCTAGTCGTGGTGGTCGGAGATGTTATGTCGGGGTAAGGAAGTATGGGGAGCACACGGTGGAGGTGGTGCTGGCTGGCCGGCTATGGCCGAGGGAAGGTGAAGGTGATGGCAGCAAGGGTGGTGGCGGCTGTGACAATTTCTAGGGATGTGTGTAGGGATTTAGGATTTTAGGGATGTGTGTCTATTTATAGGGGAGTGGGAAAAAACCTAACCAATTGTAAAATGTAATAGAAATTAGGAATAAATAGTGGAAAACTAACATACTAACCACTAACTGCTAATCCTAATATTATACATCTGTTGATTAATTTGTACTAAATAAATATTAGCTATAATTTAATATATTAATTACTAGTTAACACTAATTTAACAAATGACTAATTACAATTTAGCCAATAATTCTAATGACTTAGATAATACTAATTTATTCACTAATTATATTTATATATATGTTTAACAATAATTTATTAGTAAATAAATATATTTTGAAATTTCGAAATTCAATAAACGTTTCTCCGTATAGAATAATAATTAAAACTTATTAATTTTAAGGAATGGACAGAAAATTTCAATAGGATAAAATCGCATAAAATAATAAACCAAACCAACAAGGTCCGATAGCAATTACGGTCGAAAGTGTTTTCTCAAATATTAGAATTTGCACGTTTTTTGAGATTCAGAAAATTCGGAGATTGAAAAATACAAAATTTAAAAAAAAAATTCAAGAAATTGGTTAACGAAGGTTACAGATAGAGAGATCAAACTCAATGACACAGTGATGTATACTGGTATCCCTCTGAGAGAACTAATCTAGTCTCGAGTACTCTTGCTCGATGTTAATCCACTAAGGCACAAGCTAATTGAGAGCTTGCAGCCTCTTACAACACCGTGCTTGGTGACAAGTGCACGACCAAATTTACAACATCGTGCTTGGTGACGAGCACACGACCGGCTCCACAACAAGGATAATTGATGTACTTGGAACAACCTCTTTACAATTCTTGAACACCAAAAGACTCTAGATCGAAGTAGATATTACTGGCTTTTGGCTAAGAGGAGTATAGGTGTGATTTTAAAGCTTTTGATCGATTGAAAACACTTATTGAATAGAGAAGAGAAGATGAAGAATGAATGAGTGATTTGAAATGAAAAACTCTCTCCTATTTATAGGTGTTTTCTGGGACCGAACTCGGGCAGAGTTCTGACAGAGTTCTGATGCAAATATTTCGCATATGTACGTTGCATGCAGATTTGGAGGCAACGGACATTTGAATTCAAACTGACCGAACTCGGGCAGAGTTCGGACCGAACTCGGGCAGAGTTCGGACCGAACTCGGGCCGAACTCGGTTTTAAGTTCTGTCTAGGAGAATTTCGAAATATTTTTCAAATTCTGTTGTAAAAATAATTCTGAACATTTGGTAAAGATGAAATAGAAATAGGTAGGCTTTTTAGAAATGTGGACTGAGATTAACCTAAGCCAGTATTACCTAGTTGATCTTACAATTTAAATCCTAGACTCAATAAAGATAAAATACATAATAAATTGTAAAATGACTCGGACTGGATCCCATTGAAAGTAATCTTCAGATTGATGATATATATGCTTGATGATGCAGTACGACGCTCGTTGATATTGATTTCATATGTCCTGAAATGATTAGCAGCAGTTCGTATATTTTGTGTATTGACTTAAGTTCATGTCGATTATTAAAATCGGGTGTGACCATGGAATGGGCCAACAATCTCCCCTATTTTGATAATTGACAAACTTGAGTCTATTGTAACGCCCCAGTCCCAAAATATGTAGGACTAGGAACGTAGACATGCCAGCTGTATTTATACGAAGTACACTCCAATATATGGAAATCTCGTATGAATACATAAGCTGTAAAATGCAGTAGAACCATACTAATCTCATCCACACAAAATAAATGAATAAAAGATATCATATAATAAGAATGAATTTGTCTTGATACAATATGTTGGGCAGAGACAAATCCACTACCAACAAGTAAAGGAAAACTACATAAGAAAAGATATGAATTTGGCGAGCGAAGCAAAGACGATCCAAATGCAATCATCCTCGAAAAAATAGCGATGAGCACGGCTAGAGCTAGAGCACCTGCGAAAGACAATAACACACACCTGGAGAGATAACCAGGTCCTCAGAGGGACGTAACAAGACACATAATATCATGCCATATAAACTGAATAAATATTGCTCAAGTAAATAATTCAATCGAATTATAACATGGTCCAATACACACCTATTAAACGAGCTTACCATCCCCCCTACCAAACAAGGACAGGAGATGGTAAACTAATTCACGGTGACGTATCCTTCCATGCCATGAATCCAATATGGTATCCGGACCCCAACAAGGTTCAATACCTTCTCATCGAAGTAGTAAGTCACACCTACAACCAAACAAGGACAAGATGTGACGAACTAATCCGCGATAAGTTATTGTTCCAAGCTACGGTCAGATACAAGTACCCAAACCAAAGGTACTCATACCTAACGGATAAGGGTAGCCTAACCGTTCTAAGTGAATGCAGTTTTAAGAACAGTTCATGGTCGCATGACTACCCGATCAAGTCAATAAAATACCAATGCAGTACCTCAGTAGCGAGTCACAACACCATATATTATTCCTCAGTATCGAGCGAGTCTATAGCATATAGTCTACCTATCGTTCCTCAGTAGCGAGCGAGTCTACGATAGATAGGGTGGTAGTCAACTTCCAATCATGTTCTTCCCGCCCAATGCCAACTCATAACTGCTAAGTCTTCTAACATACAATTCTATTAGCAGTTATTTTCTAACGCACGACTTATACGTACTGGTGGCCAGCCAATCACACATGTCCGAGTTCTATATGTGACTCACAACAACATGGTACGACGTGATAAGGCCAATGAATGCAACACACAAGGTGGTCCCTTAAATCTAGGTTTAATGTGTAAGAAAAATAATACATAGTAGGAAATAAAACTGAACAGTAAGTTCTAACAGGTTATGCCATGTATCACAGTTTATTTTGCATAAAGAAAATAATAAACATGCATAAAATATAAGCTAAAATAATTAAACAGCAAATGGCAAGGTGTCTTGCCTGATAGTACGCCTGGTGTGCTGCGATAATCATGGTGGCATGAACTACGACTTTGGTGTAATAACTACACAAGGGGACCTCTGTTGATGGTACGGACAGTTCCATCGGGTCCAGGACGGTCAATTTAGTTAGGGTGGACATAAGGTACGTACAGATTTGGCAAGGGATTGAGAATAGGACTAATCGCAGAAGAGGAAGATATTCGAAGGAATTTAATAATTAAAAATATACGTTTTTCGAAAACTAATAATAATACTCGAAAATATTTTTTTATTAGCTAAAATAGTTTTTAGATATATATAATTGAAAAATAAACATGTTTTAAGGCAAACTCTAGGTTTGTAAAGATACGACTCTAGATAGAAAATATATATATTTTAGATAACTACTTTGAAAAATCTAGAAAAGAAAATCATTTTAGGCCACATTATAATTTATAAGTCGAAGTATTTCTTAATCAAAATAAAAAAATCTGCAACAAAATATTTTTATGAGCCAAAAATATTTATAGGTAATATCTCAAAAATCTAGAAAATCAGTTTAGGGCTAAGAATCTAATTTGAAAATTATATGTAGAGTTGTACACAAAACTATACTTTTTCTTCAAAATATTTTTCGGGAACATATACATTATTGAAAATAAATAAAATAATACTAATAGTTTTATTATTATTAATAATAATAATAATAATAAAAAAATTATTAACACCTGTAAAAAATATAATTACAATTCAAATTAAGAACCCTTACTGAAATAATAAAAATAATAAAAATAAAACCACACATAACTGTTCTCTTTTTCGAGAGAACAACAGTACTGAGTACAACAGTACTGAGTACTTGATATTTCAAGAAAACGAAAAAGAAAGAAGAGAGAGAAAGAAAATTGGAGAGAGGGAGGAAGAGAGAGTGGGCTCGGTGCGGTCGGGTTTTCCGAGGCGGCGTCGGCGATTTGGAGCGGCGGAGGCGAAGGGGTGAAGGGAACGACGGAGCTGCGGAAGCGGTAGGCGGCGGTAGGCGGAGTGAGGCGACGGATCGGGTCGGAAGAGAAGGTGAGCAGCGGAGAGGCTGGGAGAAGGGGAGACGGAGGGCCGGCGGTGCGAGGGTTCGGCGAGGCAGGGTTCGGTGGCGGGTCAGGGGAGAGGCGGAGACCGCGGCGGTCGGCTAGGTCGGCTCGGTCGGGGGAGAAGGGTTTTGCGTGCGGTGGCGTGGTGGTCTACGCCAGAGGAGGTCGGTCGGAGACAGCGGAGGCAAGGTTTTCGGGTGGCCGAGGGAGAGGCATGGAGCGGCGGTAGCGCGTCCAGGTACGACGGTTCGCGGGGGCGCGGATCTGCGCGCGGCGAGGGTGGCTGGCCAGGCGCAACTGCTGCAGGAAGGTTGTCGTGTCGCGCGGTAGGTCGGTGCTGCCTTCGAGGAGACCCGACGGTGCGGCTCGACGGAGCGCGGTGGAGCACGATGCGGAGGTAAGGGGATTCCTATTCCTTTTGTTTTATTGGGATGATGATGGTGATGGGGCTGAGTGGCGAACGGGGACACTGGAAGAGATTTGGCCGGTGCTGGTGGTGAGTACGGTGGTGGTCCGGGTTGGATGGTGGTATGGAGAGGCTGACGGTGGCAGTGGGGGATGTTGTCGGGGCTCGGGGTTGGAGTCGGTTGCGGGGTGATGATGGCGGTTGTGGAGAAGGCAGGGAGGAGCTGCAGGACATGAGGCTCGTCGACAGGGAGTTGGTCGTGGCTCCGACCAATTTAGGGTTAGGGTTAGGGTTAGGGTTAGGGTTAGGTTTAGGTTTAGGGATTAGAATTTCATTGATGTCGGGGGTGTCCGACACGGGGAATATATGTAGATGTAAACATGGAATAAGAATATGGATGGTGGAACACGGACACGGTGTACGCACTTCATGGAGAATTATTTGTGGAGAAATTTTGTATGATAGAAATTTGGAGGAGTATCTGCCTTTTATAGGATGTGGAAATTCCCAATTAGATAAGAATTAGGATTCCTTTAAACCCAATTTAGATATTTTCTAATTTAATCTAAAATCAATCCAAATCCAAATACAAATCAAATTTAAATCAAATTAAATTTTTAGTTTAAAAATCCAATGGGATAAATCAAATTACAAATATTTAACTATTTAATTTATTCCATAAACTCAAATCAAGATTTAAATGCCACAATAATTTCAAAATATATTTTCTAAAATACTAATAATATTAATTTCAAAAATTACATTAAAAATTATAAATATATATGTATGCAAAAATAAGGTTTTCATAATTATGTTTTTCCTAGTATACAATAAAATATTATTTATGATTAGTAACTGCTAAAAACAAAAGGCTTTTTATAGCAAGAATAATTATATAATATTTTGGAAGTGTATAATAAAATAGAGAAAAATATTTTTCTAAAATATGTACGCTCGCACATATTCGCACTCGACGAGCAACTACGAAAAATAAAATTTCGTGCGCGACGTACAATACGACTATGCGACGTACAATACAAAATTTTAAATCAGTACTAAATTTAATAAATAAAAAAAATAGTAGAAATTTAGGGGTTTTACATCTATAACAAAATATATCTAAAAAAATAGAACAAAAATGTACCTGAACAAAACATGGTTGATTTTGTAATGGATTGGATTGTATGCTTTGGATTTGCTTTGCTTTGGATTGTGGTATATACTCTTTCTCTCCCTTTGTCAATATAAAAATGACTTTGGCTCCCCCGTAATGTGTGAAGCCAACAATTTTCAACACAAACATACAAAGTGAAGCTATAGAGATGCATAAAAAGTGCACAAAAAGATAACTAGTACTGAAATAAACTAGAATATCATGCATAACAATGTCTCACTAAAAAAAAAAATACAATCATAAAGTGCTGAATATGTCTAACTGTAAAGTTTAGACAAAATAAAATAAAAACTACATCATAGCATAGATCATCATCTAACATCCTATCCACTATCCACCAGCTGAGTCCGCATCACATAGTGGGGTCGTCACTGCCAGGAGCATCCGGAGAAAAGTAAGCTGCAGTAGGATCGAAGTAAAGGAAAGACACCTCATCTCCGAACCTAGGTCCTTGGAAGCCTGGGTGAGGAAGGATAGTCACTGGATGCGCTGGGTCCTGAGAGAGACTCCAGTGAAGATCAGCAATCCCATTCCGTAACACCTGAGCCTGGTAGATGTGGCGAAACTCCGAGTCGAGATAGCTTTGATGACGTTGTGCAGAGAGAGCAACAAAGTCATCAAATCTCTGATAAAATCCTGGATCAAATCCCGGAGCAGGGGCTGGAGCATGAGCTGGAGCAGCATCAGGAGGAGGAGCCTCAACATCAACAGCTGGAGCAGGCTGAGCTCCATAAGGCAGAGGTAGAGCAGGGTATCTATGAGATCTGGTGAGCTCTATGGGTGTGGAGGAGTAGGCACAGGTTTGAAGATCAATATCAAACCTGCGAAAGATGGAGGCCAAGTGCATAGGATAGACCAGGTTACGTCCTGTATTTTTGCAGTTCAGCATCCAGGCCATCATAGTCTTGGGGATAGAGAAAGGAATGCCAAAATGGATATGATACATAGCAGACAGCTCTAAGAAAGTGATCTCATCAGATGATCCTTTCTTTGGAAGGAGAACAGAGAAAATGAAACGATAGAGTTCATAGAAGTTTTGGTTAAGATCTTTTGAAAAGACTCTTCTAGGAACAGGGTGTGGATGGCAAATCAGTTCTTTGAAAGAGTTAAGTGTGACATCTTCTGGAAATTGGATATGATGGATATCCACAAGAGCTTCATCCACATCAGGAACATAAAAATATTCGCTGATGTCAGTAGCGGTGAACTCTAATTCTTGCCCAGCAACGCAAGAATAGAGGTTGCCATTTGGTTTTACCTGCAAGTTGCAGTAAAACATACGGACTGCATTGTCGAAAATATTCTCGACTACTTCAAAGAAATCACGATAGCCGAGATGGTCAAAAGTAGGAGCGTACTTAGAAAAAATAGTAAAGTTAACAAAAGCTCCAGCATAAATTTTGTGACTAGAGAATGAATCAAACCATAGGTCAGAAAATTCCTTATCTGGAAATAAACCGAAATCAAAGTCATCTGAACCTAATGGTCTTGCTGGACTAAAAAGACTAGTAGGGACGTAGTCATACGAGGAATATCCTGCTTGTGAAGGATCAACCGGTCTTCTCTGACGTTTGGGAGCCATAGATGAGAAGAAAAAGGAATTGAAGTACCTTGGAAGAGGAGGAAGAAGATGAAGTTGATTAGCCCACTGGAACTCCTAGAAAACTTATAAGAAAAGAGTAGGAAGGAGTTTTTGGGAGAAGTAGGATGTTTTCACGAATTGTTGTGTGAAAATAATGAGGAGAAGTGGGGTTTATAAAGGGTTTAGGGCCGACTGTTCAGTTCTGGAAGCTGAACAGCACCGACCGAACTCGGCCCGAACTCGGTTAGAGTTCGGTCCGAGTTTAGCTACCATTATTTCCGAGGTAATAAATACAGTTTTGGTATTTTAAACTGTAACTTTATGACTTTTGACTTCTATATTAAATAATGTTTATTATTTTTGGGTTAGCTGTAGGGGTACTGTCCCAGCTAACGGAGGTTCACCGGGGAACTCTTAAATACCGTTTTGCTTCGACCGTAGTCGTGGTGACAGACAGACCCTTTGTAGGCTTGTACCAAAAAAATAATTTTCGTTAAATAAATTACGAAGTTTCAGGTCATAAAATTAAATTTAATTACCATACTACACTATGAATCCGAAAATTCAAGTATGCCGAGCTCTCGCCTCATTATGTTAAAATGGTCTTCCGCTAGTGGTTTTGTGAAAATGTCTGCTAGATGATCTGTGTCAATAAACTCTAAGCAGATATCCCCGTATTGTTGATGATCACGTAAAAAGTGATAACGTATCTCAATGTGTTTTGTTCGTGAGTGACATACAGGGTTCTTAGTCAGATTAATGGTGCTAGTGTTATCACAATAAATAGGAATCTTAGTGTAGTACAAATTGTAGTCTTCTAGGGTTTGCTTCATCCACAAAATTTGAGCACAACAACGTCCTGCGATAATATATTCAGCCTCAGTAGTTGATAATGCTACAGAATTTTGCTTCTTGCTCAACCAAGAGACTAAGGCCTTTCCTAGGAAATGACACGTACCGCTGGTACTTTTACGGTCTACTTTGTATCCTGCAAAATCCGTATCCGAGTAACCTATCAGGTCAAAGGATTTGGTTTTAGGATACCACAAGCCGACTGTTGAAGTTCCTTTAAGGTATCGAAAGATACGTTTAACGGCACTTAGGTGTGATTCCTTAGGATTTGTCTGGTATCGTGCACAGATGCAAACACTGAACATAATATCTGGACGACTAGCAGTTAAATATAATAAGCTACCAATCATACCTCGATACTTACGCTGGTCGACAGGTTTGCCACTTTCATCAGAATCAAGCTTTGTGGATGTAGTCATTGGAGTTCCGATTGGCTTTACATTATCGAAGTCATACTTTTTCAGTATGTCCTTCGTGTACTTGGCTTGGTTGATGAATGTTCCCTTTGAGTGCTGTTTGATCTAAAGTCCTAGGAAGAAGTTTAGCTCTTCCATCATACTCATCTCAAATTCACTCTGCATACACTTAGCAAAATCTTGACACAGTTTTTTATTAGTAGAACCGAATATAATGTCATCTACATATATTTGTACAAGAAGAATATCATCATTTAAAGATTTGATAAACAAAGTTGTATCAACTCTTCCTATTAAAAAACTATTATCAAGTAAGAAGGCACTTAGGCGTTCATACCAAGCACGAGGTGCCTGTTTGAGTCCATAGAGTGCTTTCTTAAGCTTGAAGACGTGATCAAGTTTTTGAAAATCTTCAAAACCAGGGGGTTGTTTCACAAAAACTTTCTCTTTTAAAAATTCGTTCAAAAATGCACTTTTTACGTCCATTTGAAATAATTTAAAATTATTAAAACATGTAAATGCACAAAACATGCTGATGGCTTCTAGTCTAGCAACATGAGCATATGTCTCATCATAATCAATACCTTTTTCTTGATTATAACCTTGTGCTACTAGACGTGCTTTGTTGCGTAGAACTTGTCCATCTTCACTAAGTTTATTTTGGAACACCCATTTGGTACCAATTATTGATTGACCAATAGGTTTATGAACGATTTCCCAAACTTGGTTTCTCTCAAATTGATTTAGTTCCTCTTGTATGGCATCAATCCAAAACTCATCAGAAAAGACATCATCTATATTCTTAGGTTCTATTTGATAAATAAAAACTACATTTGCTGCTATTTCAGAATCCCTAAGAGAGGAGCGTGCACTTACACCTTTTGATACATCACCTATAATGAGTGTCTCTGGATGATCTGGTAAGAACTTTAATGAATCAAATTTTTGAGTCAGATCTTCCACAGGACTCTTCTCAGTTTTTGTTTGTACATCTTCATCATCACTGTCGGTAGATCTATGACTATTGAGCTCATCAAAAGTAACGTTAATTGATTCTTCAACAATCATAGATCTTTTATTAAAAATTCTATTTCCCTTACTCTTAGCAGCATATTCAAGAAATATTCCTTCATCTGCTTTAGAGTCGAACTTTTCCAAGTTATCCTTGGTGTTAGGATAAAACAGCGACATCCAAAAACTTTAAAGTAAGAAATGTTTGGAATCCTTCCAAACCAAAGTTCATATGGTGTTTTCTTCGAAATAGGTCGAATTAACACCCTATTTAAAACATGACAGGCTGTGCTAACAGCTTCTTCCCAAAAATACTTAGAAAGATTATGCTGATTCAGCATGACTCTAGCCATTTCGCTTAGAGTACGATTCTTTCGCTCCACAACACCATTCTATTGGGGAGTTCTAGGACAAGAAAATTCGTGGTAATATCCACTATCATCACAAAACTTTTTGAAATCAGAATTTACGAATTTGCCACCATGATCACTTCGGATACGAGTAATCATGAAGCCTTTTTTGTTTTGTACCTTTTTATAAAATATTTGAAAATCAAAAATAGTATCACTTTTGTTTGATAAAAAGTAAACCCAAGTAAAGCGAGAGAAATCATCAACAATTACAAAAGCATAGAGCTTACCGCCAAGACTAGCGACTCTACTAGGACCAAATAAATCCATATGAATCAACTGCAAAGGTCTAGAAGTACTTACAGCAATGGATTTAAATGTAGACCTGTGTGCTTTGTTCTTTTCACAGTCAGCACATACCATATCTCTCTTGAATGGAATCTCGGGGAGTCCTTTTACCAACTTCTTAGTGCTTAGTCGTGAGATAGTATCCATATTTGCATGCCCTAGTCTCATGTGCCATAGCCAGCTTTCATCTAGATTAGCTACTAGGCATCTTCCTGCATTATTAGTACTCTCCAAAAAGAAAACATAAATGTTATCTTCTCTAATCCCTTTGAATACGGGATCACCAGATGACATATCATATATGGTATATTTATCTTTCACAAAATTGATACCATAACTATTATCAGCCAAATGACTTATGCTCAGTAGGTTATGTTTTAATTCTGTTATTAGACAAACATCCTTTATTATTGGATAAGGAGAAATACCGACAGTGCCATTACCAATAATATCACCTCTCAAATTATTTTCGAAGGAGACGTATCCTTCTTTCTTCATCGATAGCGTGGCGAACAAAGATGCATCACCAGTCATGTGCCGCGAACATCCGCTATCGAGGATCCATATGCTTTTAACATAAGAGGGTTGAGGGTCCACCTATAAAATAAGTAGATGAATCCTTTGGTACCCATTTACTGAAGGGTCCATACTGATTAGTTTTAGGTCTCCAGAATAAAGTATGATTGTCAACAAGTTTTCTTGCTAAGAAATACTGTGATATGTGTCCATGTGTACCATAATATGTGCAAGTTAGTCTAGAACCAGTGGTGGTTGAAACTTGTTGACATGCTTGTTTGGTTTCTTGGAAAACCTATAAGTGAAAGTATGGTGATAGTCGTATTTCTTCCGTGCTTTCTGATTTTTAGTCCTCTTAGGTGTGTGCTTAGCATTAGGACTAAACTTAGGCTGTGTTACAGGTATTGCCTGTTTGCCTAACTTGATTTCTAATTTTTTAGAAATTGCAACAGACTCTTCATATCTAGCAGTCATATCAAAGAGTCTTTGTTCTGTGACTAAGTGCTTCTTCTTCTCTATGTCATATAACTCTTGTATCTTGACATAGTCTCTTTCTTTCTTTTCAATCTTGAGGATAGCCTCATGATAGTCTACCTTGAGTTTGGCTATCTCTTCCGTGTTACCGGTAGTAGACGTCTCTTTAATATCTTCAATAAGATTGGACAGTCTAGCTATCTCGGTTGTGTATACCTTAATCTCTTTTCGAGATTGCTTATACTTGTCAAGCACAGTTCTGTGATATTTAAGTAATTCTCTAAAGGCATTTTCTAATTCATCGAAAGTGAAATCATCATATAGAGGGTTTGAGGATACCTTATTAAATGCCATAAGACAGACATTGGCATTTTCGCAGGGTCTGTCTTCTTCTTCTGTATTACTGGCATCACTTTCATGCCAGATGCTTGTGTTAGCATACTTTTGACTGGTTGTTGCTTTTTTGCTTGATCTTGATCTGTCATATGGACTACTTTTCTTGAAAGTTGGACAGTCCTTCTTTATGTGCCCTGACTTCTTGCAGCCAAAGCATATGGTTTCATCTTCATTGCTTTCTTGGATATCTCTCTTCCTTCTGTTTGATTTCTTAAACTTTAGGAATTTTTTAAAGTTCTTCACTAGTAGGGCTTGTTTAACACCACTTGATGATTCTTCATCAGAATCATTGCATGTTGATTTTTTGGCTTGAGCTTTGAAGGCAATAGATTTTTCTTTTGGAGTTGCTTCTTCAAATTCTTGCAGATCAAGCTCATGGGTCATGAGCTTGCCCATCAGTGTTTCCAACGATATGGTGGTGAGATCGTTTCCTTCAATGATTGTTGTTGCCTTCGGGTTCCAGTTCTTGGTTAGAGCCCGCAGCACTTTTTTGATCTTCTCATGATTGCTGTAATCCTTACCAAGAGATTGCAAAGGATTAGTAATATCAAGGAAATGTGTGAACATATGTGTAATTGACTCACCGGATTTTATCTTGAAAGATTCATATTCCTGTGTTAGTCTACTAATTTTGGATTCCTTTACTTGGAAAGTACCTTCATGAGTTACCTCAAGAAGTTTCCAAATTTCGTGAGACGTTTTACAGGTTGAAACTCTGTTAAATTCTATTTTGTCAATTGCACAGAACAGTGCATTGATGGCACGAGCATCTAGATTAGTCTTAGCTTTTTCAGCTTCTGTATATTTATCATGAGGCTTGTCTACAAGCTGGCCGTCAACCACTGTAGGTGTCGGTTTCTTATAACCGTCAATCACTATAGACCAAAGATCAAAGTCAAGAGACTTTAAGAAGAAAGTCATCCGTGTTTTCCAATATGTATAGCTTGTACCATCAAATAGTGGGGGTATATTTGTGGATTGCCCTTCACCGTTGAATATTGATTTCACGGCTGCCATATATACTCTCTGAGGTTTGTTATATTAGGATATAACCTGCTTTGATACCAATTGTAGGACCGTTGAGCACCTCTAGAGGGGGGTGAATAGAGTGTGTGTGTGTACAGTGAAAAATAATCACCAATTAAAAAATTTAAAGTTATAACTATGGCAGTAAATAAGAGACAGTAAATAAATGCAACAAGAGATAGAGAGATCAAACTCAGTGACACAGCGATGTATACTGGTATCCCTCTGAGAGGACTAATCCAGTCTCGAGTACTCTTGCTCGATGTTAATCCATTAAGGCACAAGCTAATTGAGAGCTTACAGTCTCTTATAATACCGTGCTTGGTGACAAGTGCACGACCAACTTCACAACACCATGCTTGGTGACGAGCGTACGACCGGCTCCACAACAAGGATAATTGTTGTACTTGGAACAACCTCTTTACAACTCTTGAACACCAAAAGACTTTAGATCGAAGTAGATATTACTGGCTTTTGGCTAAGAGGAGTATAGGTGTGATTTGAAAGCTTTTGATCGATTGAAAACACTTATTGAATAGAGAAGAGAAGATGAAGAATGAATGAGTGATTTGAAATAAAAAACTATCTCCTATTTATAGGTGTTTTCTGGGACCGAACTCGGGCAGAGTTCTGGTAGAGTTCTGATGCAAATATTTTGCATATGTACGTTGCATGCAGATTTGGAGGCAACGGACATTTGAATTCAAATTGACCGAACTCGGACAGAGTTCGGACCGAACTCGGGCAGAGTTCGGACCGAACTCGGGCAGAGTTCAGACCGAACTTGGGCCGAACTCGGTTTTGAGTTCTGTCTAGAAGAATTTTGAAATATTTGTCAAATTCTGTTACAAAAATAATTTTGAACATTTGGTAAAGATGAAATTGGAATAGGTAGGCTTTTTAAAAATATGGACTAAGATTAACCTAAGCCAGTATTACCTAGTTGATCTTACAATTTAAATCCTAGACTCAATAAAGATAAAATACATAATAAATTATAAAATGACTCGGACTGGATTCCATTGAAAGTAATCTTCAGATTGATGATATATATGCTTGATGATGCAGTACGACACTCGTTGATATTGATTTCATATGTCCTAAAATAATTAGCAGCAGTTCATATATTTTGTGTATTGACTTAAGTTCATGTCGATTAGTAAAATCGGGTGTGACCATGGAATGGGACAATAGAGGAGGGCATCATCCTTTGGTAGATGCCTATTAATGAGGCAAAGTATCTCAGGTATCGACGGGGAGACTCCTTTGCATCGAATGGTGTGAGTGTCTGTGGATTATATTTGGGAGGATAGATCACATTATCCCATTCGACAGGATATGGCTGCCGAATCCCTATCTTTTGGAGTGTTGCTGTATTTTCTTTAGCGTCATAGCGAGCGTACAATCCTTTGATGGCCTACTGCATTTCATTCGATACTGTAGGCCCGGTTATTGATGGAGTAGATGATGCTGGCGCTGCTTGGCTCGCGATGGGAAGCACATTGGACCCACCGTTAGCCGCTGGGTCTGGAGCAGGAGTGGAGAAAGAGGGGGTCAATCTCTCTTTGATCTCCAGGACAACAAAAGCTAAGGACTTCATAGTAATGTTCAACGTGTTTAGGCTCTCCTCGAGAACCTCTATACGGTTCTGCTGACTAAAGCCTTTGCTGCTTTCCGTATTGTTGTCACCTTCGGCCATAAACACGGACACCATGTACGGGTGGGTAGAAGGGATATTAGATCTTTCGCTCTGCAATTCAGAAGGCTGAGTCCTATCGTCTTGAGGATAGATCGGCAGGTTGCAATCATCCTCTGACTCATTGTAATTGTTTTCCTCCGCTTTTTGGCTACCTGAGCCTACGGAGGTATCTGTGTCATACAATCCTTCGTTGGATTGGAATGCGGGATTATCATGAATGGTGGAGACTGGCTCCCCCCAGCATCTGACGTGGCATCATTTTGCAGCAGGGAGCTAGATTAGGCACGCATGTGTTGGAACACACCTGTGTTGGGTACTTTCATCTTACTACTCCCAAGCCGCTTCTTGGACTTGTTGGCCGAGATGGATGGGTTATTGGACAGCTGCTTGAGAGATGAAGAACCCCGTACCGCGTTGCATAGATGTCACTCCCATTTTTTGTTATACGTATTTCCCGTATACGTATGCAGATTTTGACCCGTATATTATTTACTGTATTTTCATTTTTTTATGGCTTGCCTTGATGTATCTTGACTAAAGTTGACCTTGGGTTGGGTTGGTCCAACTTGACTTGCTTTGGATGGCTTGGTTTGGTTTATTTTGATGGTTGGTTCAACATGTTGAACCATCCCCTATCTTTATAAACCCCCAACTACTTTCTCTCTCTTCTTTTATTCTTCATTACTTCTTCCTCATAACTCTCTCCATCTACCAAGAAACCCTAGGCAAGTTGTCACTCCCCGTTCTCGGAATGCGTATTTTTATACATGTACAACTCATGAGTATTTATTTAGTATTTATCATGTATTATTCTGTATTTAAATTCCTTTAGTTTCATGTTAATTAATTATCTGCTCTTCAAATTTTTATGTTAATTAATTTTTTGCAAATTTTATTTCTGTAATTATATTTCTGCAATTTTATTACCTGCATTTTATTTGCTGCTTTAGTGTTATAGGGTTTCGGTTTGTTGGATCCCCTTAAACCCGGCCCAACACTCCTACCTACCACCACTCTTCCTATTTAAAGCTTCCATCTCTTTCTCTCTCCTCATTACTTCATTCTCACCATTACTTCTTCTTCTTCCTCTCATTACTCTCCACCACCTACCAGCAGCAGGAGAAGGCAAGTGCAAACTTGCTTCTCAATCACCCATTTTTATGGATCATTATTCTTTCTCTCATGATCCTGAGAGAGTTTAGTGTTTGGCATTTGTGATTTCTGTGGCTTGTTCCCTCTAGATCTAAGTTTGCATTTTCGGCTGTTCATGGGTTTTTGATCTCCCAACTTTGCGTGTATTTCTCTGACACTGGAACAAGGCTCCGTAGGGCGAGTTCGGGAGATGTTGCACGCACACGTTCTTACGTGCTCGCGTGAAACATCAGCCCAGTCACGCACACGTCTTTACGTGTTTGCGTGTATTTTCAGTCACGCTAACGTTCTCATGAGCGTGCGTGTATTTTCAGTCACGCTAACATTCTCATGAGCGTGCGTGTATTTTCAGTCACGCTAACGTTCTCATGAGCGTGCGTGTATTTTTAGTCACGCTAACGTTCTCATGAGCGTGCGTGTATTTTCAGTCACGCTAACGTTCTCATAAGCGTGCGTGTATTTTCAGTCACACTAACGTTCTCATGTATGTGCGTGTCTGCGTGACTTTTGAGTTACGCTCATGTCTGTGCGTGTCTGCGTGACTTTTGAGTTACGCTCATGTCTGTGCGTGTCTGCGTGACTTTTGAGTTACGTTCACACTGTGCGTGTCTGCGTGACTTTTGAGTTACGCTCATGTCTGTGCGTGTCTGCGTGACTTTTGAGTTACGCTCATGTCTGTGCGTGTCTGCGTGACTTTTGAGTTACGTCCACTCTGTGCGTGCGTGTATTTTTAGTCACGCTCGCGTTTGCGTGCGTGTATTTTGAGTCATGCTCCTGCCTTTGTACTGCGTGCGTGACTTTTCACGCTCATGTCCCTGAGCTTGCGTGCGTGACTTTTCACGATCACATTATGCATGACTTTTGGCGTGCGTGACTTTTCACCCTCACGCTGAGCGTGCGTACGTGAATCACTTGTCACGCTTCACTTTTCACGCCCACGCTTACTAGAGTGTACTCCTTTTACGCTCACTCCTTCATGCTAGACTTGGCGTGACTTTTGGCCTTAGCTTAGACTTGTCAGCATGACTTTCTTGACCTGGGTGTTAATATTGTTAGTATGTTAATATTGTTAGTACAGATTGTTATGTGGAATGTGTCATGTGTCATGATTGATCCATGGATACCCAGTATGACTAGAACTAAATTCTGAGGAGTTATAGGCTCGACCCCATGTAATGCTAATTGACTTTCATGCCTTGTCACCATTGATAATGATTGTGACATTGACTAATAATTGATCATGCGTTCCTAGTTAGAACTAAGAGACTGGCTAGTCGTCTTATTGAAATGAATGAATGAGACACGTTCATGTTATGAACTATTGTGATCGACTGGCTGATCCCGAATATTGACATACATGCACATGCAGGCTTCAATCTATTTATTTAATTATTTATTTATTTATTTTCTACAAAAGAAGTATGTGTACTTTATGGTCAAGGCATGATTACCGTGGTTAGTTTGGATTGTTGCATTACGCTATGTAAGACCTGCAACCTAACCGCACTGGTATCGTTGTAGAGTTGTGCATATCGTACCCCGTACGAAAAGTACTCATTTAAATGACCATGATCCACGACATAGGATTTCGCTTAACGTAGAGATTATTAAGTTAAATAAAATAAATGATGGCATGGAGAGAATAGATTCCCGAGTTCTTACATGGCAGCCCCCTTGGGACGAGTAGTACCCGACGGGCCGGCTGGTTCCCACAGATACTGTAAATCTGCCACACGGGCAGGGAACAGTATCTGCTCTTATTATTATTGTATATTGTATATTGATGACGGGCGTCCTGCTGGGACTCGTCTAATTCATGCATGGCGCAATTGATTGACTGGATAGAGTAGCCTTGCTCGCACATCGTAAGAACTAAGGAATCCCTAATTGCATAATTCCAGGATAACTTGGAACTCACATTAGCAAGCCGTAGTAGTTGATTGGCCGTTCAAGATGATTTGTTTGTGTACTGCACTACTCTGTTACCTAACTGGGATGATCAGAATGTCAGGACATGACGGGCCAACTTCTGTCCTTGTTTGGTTGGGAGGTTGGTTCGAAGTGTCGTGATGTGATGTGAATCCTAGTGGAAAGCAGAGATCTATTATCATTATATTCTTTTACTTACTGGTTTAGTCCTTCATATCGTCCTTCCTTGTGGTACTTGCTATTAGAGGTCTAACCTCTCTGGTTTTGCATGGCCAGATTTAGAGCCGGTTCCCGAGGATCCAGCTTACTTCCACCTCCAAGATGGTCAATACTAGGGGAATGATCGCAGGAGGACTCGAGTGGGTCCCTTACTTCACCGTTCGTTTTGCTATTTACTTTATACTTAGCCGTTTGGCACCGACATGTTAGTCGGATTGTCTTGTACCTACTTTTACATAATTGTAATTAAGTCAGACTGCAGCTGATAACGATTGTATACACTTTGTTATATCATCTGGCTATGTTTTGTAAAGCCAGATCTCAAGAACATTTTGACTGAGCGTTTGGGACGCCTTACTGCTTTATCTTACATGTTCTCTATTTCTGTTTCCTTGTTCGAATGATTGAGACAGTAGATGGGTAATGACAATAGTAAGACTCTTATGTAGTATGCACCCCCTCGTCTGGTTAGACAGCATTGATCGTATTATACGGTATTCACCTACCCGTAATACGTAGCTGGCTGAGTCATTCCCCCGCTCTCCAGTATTCTGGTTCTGGGGCGTGACACAAGTGCAACTTGCTTCATGAAGGAACCTAATTCTATTTGTTCTATTGTCTTTCTTACATGATTCTATGACACTTTAGAACTTGGCATTTTTCAATTTGGTGGATATTTTCTTATAGATCTAAGTTTGTGCTATTTTTATTTTTTTTGGATTTTGATCTATCAAACTTACTTGTTTTTGAAAATTAAGTGTTCCATGTGGCAGAGAATTTGATTCTACACAATTTTGACCTTTAAAAAGCTAGATTTCGACTTGTTTTGAGGAAGTTATGGCCAAAGCAAGTTTTGGACATTTTCTTTGTTCATCTGTCCTGGTTCTGGCAGGGACGATAAATAGTGCTAGTTCGCATGGTTGCATACTGCCGTATAGTGCCTGTCCGTATGGCTGTATAGTGCCGTATAGTGCCAGTCTGTATGGCTGCATAGTACCGTATAGTGCTAGTCCGTATGGCTGTATAGTGTCGCATACCACATGGCTGCATTATACCGCATAGTGCCAGTCCGTATGGCTGCATAGTACTGCATAGTGCTAGTCTGCATGGCTGTATTGTGTCGCATAGTGCCTGTCCGCTTGGCTGTATAGTACCGTATAGTGACATTCCGCATGGCTACATAGTACCGCATAGTGCCAGTCTGTATGACTGCATAGTGCCGTATAGTGCCTATTTTGGCTTATTTTGGCTGTTTTATGTCTTATTTGGCTGAATTGTGGCCAGAATTTCTTCCAACTACCAACAAGAAAGTTGTAGATCTTTTTCTTGGCTTCAAGAATATGTTACTAGCTATTTTATGCAAGTTTCTCTCATTCATAATAATATAGGGATAGAACACGATAGTGGCCCATCGTGGTGCACTCTTGACAAGCAACCTTGACATAAAATTCTTGATAGTGGTCCATTGTGATACACTCTTGACAAGATAAGTAACCTGACATGACATGATAATCTTGTACGCTGTTGCGACAGCTACCTGGAATTGCTAAGTAAATCTTATCTTGATACCATGGTTGATTCTCTTGGTTGTGCTTGTACAAGCTATATGTCTTGTCTTGCATCATGCCTAGGACATGGATTCCTGATTACCACGGTCAGGTATTCATACTAAATCTGACTAGGGTAATGACTAGATTGATCAAGTAGTTCATGAAAAGATTTTCCAGCTACAGGCAGTCTCGTTATCTGGGCGCTTTAATTGGACTTGTAGCCTGCCGTCGAGTAGGGCACATTTTCAGCACACTGTCATGTGTTGCACCTCCAAGTTACCTAATCCAACTATCTCAACTTGCTACTGGATAACCTAGATTAAGTTTGCAGGGCTTGTGGCTGTTGGAACATCTCAATGCATCTTGTTAGTAACTAGGCTTGTGATAACCCTACTTAGTTAAAGTATCAAGCCATACTTGTTGCTTGGCCATGATTGATAGATGGGGTCTACTCTAGTCTCGTCTAGACAGTGCCAGTTCATGATTACTTTAGCATATTACTGTTATGCTTTACTCTTCTCGATAAATGAGTGGAGACTAAGCTCTGTTCAGGTGAAGGGTTACAACTCCGGTCCTTGTTTGGTTTACGGGTTGTAACTTGGTTACCGGAATAGTTCCTTAGTTATCTTATCTTTTATCATCATGATTTCCTTAACCCATGTCTTTCATTATCAATTATGTCTTTATGTGCTAATATGCTGGTTTTAGTTCATAAGTGAAGCCTCCCTTGTGGCACTTTCTCTTTCTGGCGTCTGACCCAGCTAGTTTTGTATGGCCAGATTTTGGAGTAGCTTCCGAGGATCTCCCAACCTTCCAGCCTGATAGTGAACACTAGACTCAACCCTGGCAACGAGTGGATTTTATTTTGCTCTCCCACTATATTGTAAATTATTCTTTTGAGGCGTTTAGCCACCGAACAAGTGTTAGCTCATGTTGAATTTACATTCCTGTCTGCCTAAGGGCTGTAACATGATTGACAATTCCTAGGGTTGATCATGTATGACTTAAACTCTTGCTAGTCTTCATATTTTGTATGACTAGCTTCATGATCATCTGAATATATAATGTTTGGGATGCCTCACTATGTATGTCTGATGATCTACTATCTTGTTACATTTACTTGATTGCTCGAGATTGAGACACTAGGCTTGTTCTTGACCCTAAGAGACTAATGGCTTATAGTAAACCCTCATGCATCTAGACAGTCGTAACCGTATTGCAAGGTGGAATTCACTTCAATGTACGTAGGTGGCTGTGTCTGTCCTCCGCTCTCCAGTATTCTGGTTCTGGGGCGTGACACGGTTTAAGTGGTGGCCCATGCAGGTCTTGTAAATCAAGATGTGTGGAGGTTTTACCGAATAGATGTCTCAATCAGCACTCGCCCTTGATCTCTACTCGTGTCTCCTAATCTTTCTGAAATCATTACTTGATCACATGCTTATATCCTCGATCTATCTTGGTCCTTCCTTATTGTTTTCCATGTCATTTTTTCAGTGGCATTGTTCCAGGTCCTGCCGATCAGCCCAACGGAGCACCTCCAGTGAACCAGCAATAACCTGGGGACCAAGCCCAGCACTCAAGGGTAGCCTCCAGAGTCATGCCTTCCGGGGGTCAAGAGCCACCGGTTCAGCCAGTCCAGCCTGCAGAGCCTGACAATGGAGTCCTGGTAGGGCTCATCCGAGAATTGCTTGTGTCACAAGATCATCAGGGCGATGTCCTGCACCAGACAGTACAAGATGCTATAGGCAGAGTTCGGTATCAAGGGAACAATGCAGCCAACAACTTCAAGCGCCTGAACCCTCCTTTCTTTAACAAAACTGAAGATGCTATTGTTGTTGATGTATGGCTTCAGGATACAGAGGTTATCCTGGAAGAAGCTAGGATTCCTGAGGATGAGAAGGTGGTCGTTGTGTGCCTGCAATTATTGGACTTAGCCCGCACATGGTGGACGATGCTAGCAGTGGGTTTGGCGACGTCTGTCTTATGGGCGGTATTCAGCGACAAGTTCCAGACGAAGTACTTCGACGCAGTAGCTTGCTGTGATCTGCAGTCGAGATTCACTAATCTCAAACAGATGGGAAGGACGGTCGATGGATATGCGGCCGAATTTTTTAAGCTTAGTCAGTTTGCTCCCACTTTTGTGACAACCGAATTGGATCGAGCCCAGCGATTCCAGCAGGGACTCCACCTAGAGATCACTATATCAGTAGAGCAGTTTGAGCACCAGACGTTTGATACTATCTTGCGAGCAGCGAAGAGGCATGAATATACTTCGCAGAGGATTATAGATAGAAGCGGAGGACTGAAGAGATCCCATGGACAGATGTCTCAGTCATCAGCACCAGCCCCGGCAGCTAGGTCTTTGACTATTGGAGCTCCTAGGAGGACGACCACAGTTTCGTCGATTCAGCACTCGATGCCGGCATTTCCTCAGCAACAGAAGCAGAAGCAGTCTTCCGCAATGGGCTGCACTCATTATGGAAAGCCAGGGCATGTAGTATCAGAGTGTCACAGAGCACAGGGATTGTGCTTGGCTTGTGGGGCATCGGACCACAAGATAGGGTCCTGTCCGAATAGATCCAGTTCATCGTCATCAAACCTAACCAGTCCATCGGTTAGGGGTTCAGCACCAGTGCAAAAGTACTAGCCTCCGAGGCCATTGCCGCCTCAGGCTCAGCAGTATGCCCAAGCTTAGATTCAGAACAGGCAGAGAGGTCACCAGCAGAGGGGACCAGCACCCAGAGGACAAGGTCAGGCTATGGCTCTAACGGTAGAAGAAGAATTGGCATCAGGTGAGGTGGTGGCAGGTACCATTCTCGTCAACTCTTTTCCAGCATCAGTATTATTTGATTCAGGTGTATCGCATTCATTTATGTCTGTACGATTCATAACACCGATAGGATTGGAGCCTGAGTCATTATCAGTAAGGCTCAATATACTTATTGGTAACGGTCTTGTGGGAGTAGATAGAGTCTATTCCTCGTGTCGAATCGTAGTTAGCGGTAGAGAATTTTTTGCTAGATTGATAGAATTTTTGATGGCCGACTATGATATGGTCCTAGGAATGGATTGGTTGAAGGATCAATACGCAAGAATAGACTGTCATATTGGCAGAATTATTTTTGGTGTTCTAGGAGAACCAGAGTTTTCATTTTCCAGAGACGAAGTAGAACCTTCTCCCCCAGTCTTGCAGATGGCAGTAGCAGTAGCAGTTCAGTTTCCCAGAGTAGTATAAGAGTTTTCTGATGTATTTCCCGAAGAGCTTCTAGGCATGTCCCAGAGAGAGATAGAGTTCACCATTGATTTGCTTCCAGGGACGGAACTGGTGTCAGAAAGAGTATACAGAATGGCGTCTTCAGAGTTAGAGATCTTGTACAAGATGATTGAAGAACTCAGAACCAAGGGATTCATTCGTGCTAGTAGATCACCTTGGGGAGTCCCGATACTTCTTGTGAAAAAAAAGGATGGTACGTCAAGATTATGTGTTGATTATCGTACCTTGAACTCTGTAACAATCAAGAATATATATCCTCTACCAAGGATAGATGACTTATTTGATCAGCTCAGGGGAGCAACAGTATTCTCGAAGATTGACTTGCGATCAGGGTACCATCAGATCAGAGTTAGAGAGCAAGACATCCAGAAAACAGTATTCAGATCAATATATAGGCATTGGGAGTTCCTTGTTATGCCATTTGGAGCGACCAATGCACCAGCCGTATTCATGGACCTCATGAATCGTATCTTCATGCCTTATTTGGATCAGTTTGTGATAGTGTTTATAGACGATATCTTGGTCTATAGCAAGAGTGAAGCGGAGCATGAGCAGCATCTTCGAGTGGTCCTACAGATTCTCAGAGAGCACCAGTTGTACGTGAAGTTCAGTAAGTATGAGTTTTGGCTTGACCGTATATCATACTTAGGTCATATCATTACCAGAGGTCGAGTGGAAGTGGACCCCCAGAAGATAGTGACTATAGAATCATGGCCAGTACCCAGTACCGTCGTAGAGGTTCGCAGTTTCCAAGGATTGGCTGGCTATTACCGACGATTTGTATCAGACTTCATTTATATTTCAGCGCCCTTGACTCAGTTGCCCCGCAAGGATGTGCAGTTTGCTTGGACAGCAGAGTGTCAGAGTTTATTTGAGAAGTTGAAGCAGAGATTGATGACGGCCCCCATTCTCACTCTTCCAGATGGGACTGGATAATTTTCAGTTTATTGTGATGCTTCCGGCAGAGAATTGGGATGCGTCTTGATACAGCATGGCAAGGTAGTCGCTTATGCATCATGCCAGCTTTGTGACTATGAGAAGAATTATCCTACCCATGACTTGGAGTTAGCAGCGGTAGTTTTTGTATTGAAGCTTTGGAGGTATTATTTATATGGAGATCGGGTGGAGATTTTCACCGACCACAAGAGTCTGAAGTATGTATTTACCCAGAAGGATCTCAACATGCGTCAGAGGAGATGGCTAGAGCTACTTGTGGATTATGACATCAATCTGCAGTATCATCTCGGGAAGGCCAACGTAGTAGCAGATGCATTGAGCAGAAGAGCTGGAGTTTATTTCCTAACAGCGTAACCAGAGTTATTAGCAGACCTTCAGAAGATGGGGATAGAGATAGTTCTTCCTACCAATATGGCATTGATGGCCAGTATGCAAGTTCAGTCCAGCATAGTTGAGAGGATCAAGATGGCGCAATCAGCAAATTTTAAGCTTCAGCGGCTCATGATAGAATGTAAAGCAGGGCGAAGACCCGAGTTATGCATTTACGAAGATGGTACACTCCGTCATGGAAGACGTCTTTGTGTACCCAGTAGTGATATCATACAAGAGATCATGGCAGAGGCTTACAGTTCTCAGTATTCAATTCATCCCGGTGGCACGAAGATGTACCGAGATATTCGTCAGTATTTCTAGTGGAATGGCATGAAGAAGGAGATAGTCCGGTTTGTCTCCCAATGTTTAGTTTGTCAACAAGTTAAAGCTAAACATCAGAGACCAGCTGGACTTCTTCAACCGTTATCGATACCAGAATGGAAGTGGGAGCATATAACCATGGACTTTGTAACTGGGTTACCTAAATCTCCGGCTGGCAGGGATGCTATATGGGTTATCGTTGATCGTCTCACGAAGGTAGCTCATTTTCTTCCCTTCAGAATTGGTCAGTCGACGGATCAGCTAGCAGGGATGTACCTCAGGCAGATTGTCAGATTGCATGGAGTGCCCGTTAGTATCATATCAGACAGAGATTCAAGATTCACATCACACTTTTGGCGGAGTCTTCAAGAGAGTTTGGGGACTCGTCTCAAGTTTAGTTCGGCATATCATCCGCAGACAGATGGTCAGTCGGAGCGCACGATCCAGACTCTTGAAGATATATTACGGTCTTGTACACTTGACTTCGGTGGTTCGTGGAAAGATCACCTGCACCTAGTGGAGTTCTCCTATAATAACAGTTTCCAGGCCAGTATCCAGATGTTACCTTTTAAAGCACTGTATGGCAGGAAGTACAGATCCCCGTTAGCCTGGGATGATATAGGTGAGAGGCAGATGCTTGCTCTAGAGATGATCACGCAGACAATCGAGGTGGTCAGACAAGTCAGATATCATCTTCGAGTTGCCCAAGATCACCAACGCCATTGGGCCGATTCTCATCGGCACCCTCTTGAGTTTTCTATCGGCGACCACGTATTCCTTAGGATCTCGCCTACCCGTGGCGTATTCGATTCGGCATACGAAAAAAGCTTAGTCCTAGGTATATAGGGCCGTTTGACATTCTCGAGCGAGTAGGTGATGTGTCCTATCGTCTCGCTCTTCCGCCGTCGTTACGTGAGGTACATGACGTGTTCTATGTATCCCAATTACGACGGTATATCCTGGATTTGAGCCATATCCTTGATTATTCGGAATTGGTTGTTGGTACCAACCTTTCGTATGAGAAAAGACCCGTATTCATATTGGACCGAAGAGAGAATGTACTCAAGAACAAGACTATTAGTTTAGTCCGCGTTGCTTGGGGTCACCACTCTTTAGGTGAGTCAATGTAGGAGCGTAAGGATGATATTCGCTCGTGATACCCACACATGTTTGACTCATAAGGTATAATGTCTTCCTTATGCCTGATGCTTTTAAATTCCTCGCTTGCATGAATGATTGCTTGATTGGTTGCTAATCGTAGATTACTTGTGCTTTAGTATGGCTTGTCCCGACATCTCTAGCCTCTTGATTAAATTTCGAAGAAGGAATTCTTTTAAGGTGGGTAGAGTTGTCACTCCCGTTTTCCGTTATACGTATTTCCAGTGTACGTATACAGATTTCGACCCGTATATTATTTACTGTATTTTCGTATTTCTTTATGGCTTGCCTTGATGTATCTTGACTAGGGTTGACCTTGGGTTGGGTTGGTCCAACTTGACTTGCTTTGGATGGCTTGGTTTGGTTTATTTTGATGGTTGGTTCATGTTGAACCATCCCCTCTCTTTATAAACCCCCAACTACTTTCTCTCTCTTTCTTTACTGTTCATTACTTCTTCTTCTTCTTCCTCATAACTCTCTTCACCTACCAAGAAACCCTAGGCAAGGGCGACTTGCTTCATGGACGAACCTAATTCTATTTGTTCCATTGTCTTTCTTACATGACTCTATGACACTTTAGAACTTTGCAATTTTCAATTTGGTGGATATTTTTTGTAGATCTAAGTTTGTGCCATTTTCGGTTTTCTTGGGTTTTGATCGATCAAACTTACTTGTTTTCGAAAACTAAGTGTTCCATGTGGTAGAGAATTTGATTCTACACAATTTTGACCTTTGAAAAGTTAGATTTCGACTGTTTTGAGGAAGTTATGGCCAAAGCAAGTTTTGGACATCTTCTATGTTCATCTGTCCTGGTTCTGGCAGGGACGATAAATAGTGCCAGTCCGTATGGCTGCATACTTCTGTATAGTGCTTGTCCGTATGGCTATATAGTGCTACATAGTGTCAGTCTGCATGGCTGTATAGTGCCGCATAGTGCTAGTCCGTATGGCTGTATAGTACCGCATAGTGCTAGTTCGTATGGCTGCATAGTGCCTGTCCGTATGGCTGTATAGTGTCACATAGTGCCAGCCCGCATGGCTGCATAATGTCGCATATTGCCAGTCCGCATGGCTGCATAGTGCCAGTCCGCATGGCTGCATAGTGCCGTATAGTGCCAGTCCGCGTGGCTGTATAGTACCGTATAGTGCCTATTTCGGCTGTTTTATGCCCTATTTGGCTGAATTGTGGCCAGAATTTCTCCCAACTACCAACATAAAAGTTGTAGATCTTTTCCTTGGCTTTAAGAATATGTTACTAGCTATTTTATGCAAGTTTCTCTCATTCATGATATGTAGGGATAGAACACGATAGTGGTCCGTTGTGGCGCACTCTTGACAAGCAACCTGTCACTACCACATTTTAGTTTGAGGATATTTTGGTCATTTTGATTTTTGTGAATTATTTATTATTTATTGCATTGATGTTGTGATTTTTGACTTTTGCTAGTTGTGACTTTAGAGACTAGCCTAGAGTTTGACTTTGACTTTGGTGACTTGGTTAGCATGGTGTGGGACCCTAATCTAACTTAAGTTGGTCTTAGTTGACTTGAGTGTGTCTAGGTTTCATGAGAGGATTGGAAGAGTTTTGCATTTGGACTTATGGCTAAGGAGTTGAACTAGCTAGCTAATAATCTTGGCCCAAAGCCCACCATGAGAAACCCTAACCCTAGCTCTTCATTTGGCCAGCCACTACAGCCACTTATGACCTAATTTTCCCCTATAAAGTCTCTCTTCATGACCACTTGCCTCTTTTAGAAATCCCCCTTTAGAAATCCTAATAGTTCTTTCCCAATCATCAAATCTCCCCATTCTTCCACCAAATTGATCCCAATCTTTTGTAATTGGTTCTAAATCTGGAATAAAGGTTGAAGGAGGCTAGCTTGCAAGAAGGGGAGCTCATTTGGACATTACTTGAGGAAGAGGACTTCACAATTTGGGGCTTTTTTCTTTGAGATTGACTCTTAATAGGTAATCCCTTCAAATCACCTCTAAATCCTGATTTCTTTCCATAGATGCATCCATCTAGGTGTCCCCTAGCTGTAGAGTGAGTTTGGTGAGAATTTGTATTGATTTGGTGTCTATATCGAACATGTACCAGTGTGTGTGCATAGGTGTTCGATGGAATGCCACAATGAATTTTATTTTGTTATTTTCAAATTGTATTTGAATAATTTTGTAGATGTTCATGTGTACTTTGATTTTCATGAGGACTGAGCATGAATTGTGTTGGTTTTTGTGTCTAAAATCGGACACGAACCCGTGCACGAGGTAATATCTCAGTGCCCTGATGCTCGAGTGTTCTGTAGGACACGACACGGTGCGGTTTAACACGAAAATTGGTGAGCACGTGGCGACAATGTCTGCGAGCATGCTTCCAAAGTTTTATCAAGTCTCGTGCTCTGGTTTTGGAGAAATTGCCCGAGCATGGATTTTACACACACTGTGCACGGGCAGAATTCTTGCACTGACACGGGTTTCGGGTTGCCCCTGGACACGTCGTGGTGACGTGTCAGGGTGTCGAACGTGTAGCCCTACACCTGGGCTAGGTGATGACACAAGCTCGACACCTCGCGTGTCTTATGTCGAGCCCAGTTGAGCTCGAACACGCTGCACGAGCACAGTCCATACACTATTTTTTGATACTTTAGTATTTTCTATTTTGGACACCTCGCGTCCACTTGTTTGGACACGTTTAGACCCTTGGACATGAATGCATGTCTGTACATCACTGTCACATATTAATTGATGATTAATGTAGGTTTTCAC
Organism: Iris pallida; assembly: GCA_029216955.1. Lineage (NCBI taxonomy): Eukaryota > Viridiplantae > Streptophyta > Magnoliopsida > Asparagales > Iridaceae > Iris > Iris pallida. The sequence continues at coordinate 6,219,097 of JANAVB010028820.1, read as the reverse complement.
TTATGTTTGGGTTGTTTGTATTCAAATTTGCAAAATCCTGATACCGTGAGTGTTTGAATGGAAATATTAATGTTTTAGATTGATATTAATGTTAATTATTATGTTTCAGCATGTATACATATCTGGGTTAATGTTTACCTAGCTGGGTTCATACTGATTTATGATTTGGGTTGTAATTTTGGTTTTTCGTGTGGGATTGATAATCGAAAATAGGTTAAAACCTGAGAACTGATGCAAATCTGAGAATGAATTGATAATATTGATAATGTTTGATTTTTCTCTGTATATATTAACTGAGTTATATGTTTCCATTAGGCATAATACTTGATGATGTTAATACATTGCACTTGGTGTACACTGCAGTACACTAGATTGCTAACCCACAAACATGTTACCTAGGCATTTAAGCCTGTTTTCCTTGTCTGTACACACGGGATAACCCCTATACCCTACTGAAATGTGAACATAAGAAATCCCTATACTTCTGTATACTATTTGTTTAACCCCCATGCCATTTCATATGTAACCTGAGAATGTGTGATTATACACCTTGCCATGTACACCCACAGTACACCTACATGCTGCCCCTGTACATATGTGAATACTCTAATTGACACACACTTTATATTGTTGACTTGAACACAATTGAACAATACACAATACTATGCAATTATATACACTCACACCACATTGTATGCTATGTATGCTTTGAACACATAACCTACTGTCCACTACAATATTTGACACACACACTCACCCCCTTTTTATATATACCATGTTATGTGCCTTGCTTGTGTACTAGGCACTAGCCTATATGAATGCCTATATATATTGTATATGTATATATTATGTATTTGTGTGTATGATAACTTGTTTTGGCTTTTTGATTGTGTTTGAGTGCTAGCCTAGGCTTGGTTAGGCTTAGTGAGACTTGTTGGACTAGGCTTGGACCTAGTATGGCTTAGTTGACCTAAATTAACTAGTGTAGTTGACTAGAGTTGACCAAGAGTTGACTTTAGTCTAGATTGACCTAGAATTCATATAGAATGCATTGTAATCTTCAGTATTACCTTTCTGGACATGTTGTGACCTGTGTTGCTCTAAATAGGACTCATCTACTATGTCTGGACATCTATACTTACCAGATACTCAGGATATCAGACGAGTACATTCTCTGACCGTTTCATACTTGCTAGAACTTATATTCTTGCTCTAGATTACTTTACTTGATATTGTCACGTTGGTAACACGGATTGGTACTATATGGATCATTTCATGAGATGTTATCCCCCTCGGGAGCATCAGATACTTCATGTCATGTGTATTTCACTTACATCATGTATCTCTATGCTTTTACTATTCATGTATACTCTTGTGACTCATGTACTCTCATGTTCACAGAGCCCTCATGAATCAATTTCACGTGCTCTCATTTATGAGGCAGTAAAATCATAAATTTTAACATAACTTGTCTCGATCCTTGTGTATTGATTGGGGATGGGAGAGTAGAAATAGTCATATGAATAATTCCAAAGTAGTGTAACCATGAATCAACTCTGTAGTATAGCCATGAATCACATCCAGCTATTCATATGTCTATCTTGTACTCTAAATCACTAGTCACTGATAGTTCCTTACTTATAGTAGATGTTTCTATTACAGTCATCTCTTTTACTTCATGTACATTCTTTCCGTTATTAATGTATCTTACTCTATTGCATGCTTTATATTTTCTGACATGATATGAACTGCGTGAGATGTATTGTGCTCGTTCCTGTCCTGACTGGACCTGTTGATATATTACAGAGGATGAGGACGAGGCCTTTTGTACTACTTACTATGGAGCAGCCTTAGACGACACCTGCGATCTGGACCTCCAGCAGGATCCACTAGCAGTAGAGGATGAAACCCCCTTAGTTTAGGCTTGCTAGCTTAGACTTTATCTTATTTCTGTTGTCTTATCTCATTTGGAAACTTTATTGTTATTTGGGATCTTGTGTTATTTGGGATGTTTGTGGAGATGTTATCTTACACACTTAGACTTCTCTCATGGTTGTATTTCATTTTATGGATTCATATCTATCTATTTTATCGTATCTTCTACCTTAGATTGTGATTGAGATTGTACCTATCTTATTGTTCCTCCGTTCGGAGAGTATATCTTGTATAGTTATATTTTATAATGTGTTAGATGTTGTAACCTAGGACAGCGTTCTACCGCCGACACTGCGGTGTAGGCTAGACGTACCCACTTCTCGTGCCCCTACATTGGGTGCGGGTCGTGGCACAACCTTGACATGAAATTCTTGATAGTGGTCCGTAGTGACGCACTCATGACATGATCAGTAACCTGACATGATAATCTTGAACGCTGTTGCGACAGCTACCTGGACTTGCTAAGTAACTCTTATCTTGACACCGTGGTTGATTCTCTTGGTTGTGCTTGTACAAGCTACATGTCTCGTCTTACATTATGCCTAGGATATAGATTTCTGATTACCACGGTCAGGGATTTATACAGAATCTGACTAGGGTAATGACTAGATTGATCAAGTAGTTCATGAAAAGATTTCCCAGCTACAGGCAGTCCCATTATCTGGGCGCTTTAATTGGACTTATAGCCTGTCGTCGAGTAGAGCACATTTCTAGCACACTGTCATGTGTTGCACCCCCAAGTCACCTTATCCAACTCTCTCAATTTGCAACTGGATAACCTGGATTAAGTCTGCAGGGCTTGTGGCTATTGGAACATCTAAATGCATCTTGTTAGTAACTAGGCTTGTGATAACCCTACTTAGTTAAAGTATCAAGCCATACTTGTTGCTTGGCCGTGATTGATGGATGGGGTCTCGTCTAGTCTTGTTTAGATAGTGCCAGTTCAGGATTACTTTAGCACATTATTGTTATGCTTTACTCTTGTCGATAAATGAGTGGAGACTAAGCTCTGTTCAGGTGAAGGGTTACAACTCCGGTCCTTGTTTGGTTTACGGGTTGTAACTTGGTTACCAAAATAGTTCCTTAGTTATCTTATCGTTTATCATCATGATTTCCTTAATCCATGTCTTTCATTATCAATTATGTCTTTATGTGCTAATATGCTGGTTTTAGTTCTCAAGTGAAGCCTCCCTTGTGGCACTTGCTCTTTCTGGGGTCTGACCCAGCTGGTTTTGTATGGCCAGATTTTGGAGTAGCTCCCGAGGATCTCCCAGCCTTCCAGCCTGATGGTGAACACTAGACGCAACCCTGGTAATGAGTGGATTTTATTTTGCTCTCCCACTATATGGTAAATTATTCTTTTAAGGCATTTAGCCACCGAACAAGTGTTAGCTCGTGTTGAATTTACATTCATGTCTGCCTAAGGGCTGTAACATGATCAACAAATCCTAGGGTTGATCATGTATGACTTAAACTCTTGCTAATCTGCGCATTTTGTATGACTAGCTTCATGATCATCTGAATATGTAATATTTGGGATACCTCACTTTGTATGTATGATGATCTACCATCTTGTTACATTTACTTGCTTGCTCGAGATTGAGACACTAGGCTTATTCTTGACCCTAACACTGTGTTTGGGAACATTTGGGGGGAGGGAGAGGAAAATTTGAGGGGAAGGAAAATGGAGGGGAAGGAAAATGGAGGAAAGTTAATTTTCCCTTCCTTTGTTTGGATGGACAAAAAGTAGGGAAAGAAAAAGTTTAAAAACAATTTTTTATTTGTTTATGGATATAGGTATAATTACTATTTCCTCCTTGGTATTCTCAAATGATGATTTAATTTTAACTTTTTGAGGGGTGGTGGGGTAAATTCACTCAAATTTCTCTCATCTCTCTCCATTTTCCTCCCACATTTGGGAGGAAAATTTTTTGGTGGGACCCACCTACTTTTTCCTCTCAAATTTTCCTCTCCCATGTTCTCTCCCCCTTTCCAAACACCATCATTTAAAATTTTCCTCTCACTTTCCCCTCAACTTTTTCCTTCCTCCCATTTTCCACCCTTCCCAAACGGTACCTAAGAGACTAAAGGCTTGTAGTAAACCCTCATACATCTAGACAGCCGTGACCGTAATACGAGGTAGGATTCACTTCAATGTACGTAGCTGGCTGTGTCTGTCCTCCGCCCTCCAGTATTCTGGTTATGGGGTGTGACAATGGAGCAACACAGAGTTTCTTTTCTTTCTTGCTCGACGACCCCCGATCGAGTCCCTGATGTACAGCCGCCATTGGTTGCATTTTTGGAAGACGGATTGTCCCCTCGGTGGGGATGTGGCTGCCTGGTGACAGCAACAGTTGATGGTGATCTAGGTGCAAGTATGCCATGGTTTGGGCATACCTTGCTCCGCAGGCTCCTCTTTTGCTTTACGCTTGTGGGAAAGTGTTGGGTTCTTCAGTCCTGCACCCCCATTGCATGCTCAGGGAAGTTGGACACAGGAGTGAGGATATGGAGATAGCTTCTCTCTTATTAGTTCCTGCGTGCGGGACACGCTTAGGTCCTGATCAGAAAGTTGCTGATGAGGTAGACTCCTTCCATGCTTACAGAAACACCATTCGTATGAGTCTTTCTCAGTAGAGTGTACCCCTGGCTCAAGTTGTGCACATGAGTGCTCGAGCGACAATGGGGTTCTACCGGTCGAGGCATCAAAGCACTCGGACCGATTTTGTATAGCTTTATATTGACTGCGCGCGTGACTGTCAACGCGGGCCTTTGGTCTGCTATTGGCATAGCGCGTTGGTTGCACAAGGCGCGTGCTGCCTTAGATTTTTTCCTACTACCCCGAGAGGGTGCATAGTATTCAGAATCCAACATAGTGGTTGGCATAGCACTTTGGCCGCATAGGGCACGTGCTACTTTGGATCTCTTTAGGTTACCCTTAGGAGGTGCGTAATATTCAGAGTCCAATGCAGCCGTACCCGATAGGTAGGCAATTCTGTTAAAGATAGATCTTCTTACTGTTACCGCTTCCTCCGTAAGCGGTTGAGCCACTGCTCGCTTCCTTTGGTGTTGTGTCTTTGTTAGGCCCGCTACAGGGGAGCCGCACTCTTCGCTGCGCTTTCCCGGAGGGGGAATCGAGCGAGGCGGCATGGCAGCAGTAGCCAAAATCTTCTTCTGGGCTTCGTCGGTCAGGGGGCTGTGGAGTGCAGTCCCCTCCGTGGTGCTGATCATGACAGCTGCCTTCAACACCTAGGTGCGTCGAGTCTTCTTCGATTTTACGAACCGCTTCGAAGGACTCGACTTCTCCTGAGAAAGAAGATCTTCAAAAGCTTGTTGGTCGAAACGTACGACCAACGTCTTCTGGGAAGATCCCAGCAAGTTGTTGTCAGATTGTGCCACTACCTTCTCGTTGGAGGAGAAGGAAGTCCCCAGCAGAGTCATCATCTTGTTTGCCATGACAAAAGGTTATACGAACTTTTTGTATTTTAAATGTAAAAAGAGTACAATCGATTCCTAAACAGGAGATCTAAGTACAAAAATTCTGGAAAAGTATGACGGTGGAGATCGAGCACTGCAGCGGCTCCTTTACTCCGTTAATTATCTGACGACGAGTTGAACTTGTTTTGGCTTTCTGGTGCTGGTGATTGAAACTCTAGGGTTACCAATCAAGAGGATGCCAAAGTTGAAGATTTCGAAGCCTCTTTATCGAAGGAAAACTCATATTTATAGGGGAGCACATATGCGATCTGCATACATGGAGAGATATGAAAGAATCTTGAGGCGGTCACGGTGAGGGCTACTGCTGAGCTGACACGTGTCAGGCATGAGGATTCTCTTCTATCGAGATCTTTGGGGAGTTATCAATATAACTGAATAAACGACACGTGGCTGTAGAAGCATAAAAAAGAGGATATTGCTTTTTAGTCCCACATCGGAAAGGAGAAGAAGAAAGAGCTCATTCCATTCTATATATAAAGCCCCCTTGCCTTTTTCGAAAATGGCACCAAAATAAAAAGAAGAAAAGAAAAGGGAGCCCGTGTCCAGGGAGCCCGTTCGAGCCACAAAAAGTTGCAACAGTGCTTCTTCTTCTTCTGGATCGACTACAAGTTCTTCACTTCCCATCTTGAAGGATAAAGTTGGATCCTGAGTACTATGCACCTTCACGGGCTAGTACAAAGAAATCCAAGGCAGCAACTTGGACTCTTCTTACTATGTACCTTCGGGTGCTAAGTTGAAGAAGTCTAGGGAAGTGCGGGCTCAACAAGTCCAGTCAACTGTCCAATCTGCTGACCGTCAGCGGGTACCATTAACTGTTACACGGGCCCCTGATAGAAAGTTGCACAGAACCTCCCGTGTCCAGCCCTCTGCGACAAACAGATATGATAGGTCCCAAAAGTCTTCCTACAACGATCGAGAGCAAGTACTTTTTCTAGCCTCAGATCAGGGAGCAAATATGCCCATAAGTCTTCCTACAATGATCGAGAGCAAGTGTTTTTACTAGCCTCAAATCAGGGAGCAAATATGCCCAAAACTCTCCCTACAACGATCGAGAGCAAGTGCCTTTACTAGCCTCAGATCAGGGAACAAATATGATACCTACGCACCTGGGCGCTCGAGATACCCGGGCCCACAAAACGGATGCAAAGGTAGATCAATCTGCTTTTGACTTGCGAGAGGTGGTCATTCACAAACACAAGGAGAGAGAAGAAACCTTGGTGTGCAATGAGCCCTTTCCAGGACATCACTGCACCCAAATCGCCATCAACTGCTGCTGCCACAAGACAGTAGCTCCACCACCAAGGCAGTCTGTGTTCCAACGACCGCAACCTGTTGTGCCTTTCCGACATTATCTCGGAAGCATGATGCCAATTGAAGACTTCGTAACGTCCTACTCTCAACTAGACGCATTACTCAGATGTCTTAGTTAGGCGCATTGTCTCAGCCCAGCGCATCACAATCTTTTGAGGGAGTTCATCGTTAAATCTTCTTCGAACAAGGAGATCCATAATTCGCAGTGCCAGCACTCGCCAAAGAGGAGGATCGATCAAATTCATCTTTATTGAGAAGTCAAAAGAGAGACAAACGAAATTCTCTCAAAATTGTTGCTGACCAGATAGGCGTTATGCGGCCAAGTTGATCCAGGCTGCAGAACGAAGAGCCGCATGAGCCTTATGCGGCTAAGTAGACTCTAGCCGTAGAAGCAAGGCTCTTGGAGACCCTATGCGGCCAAGTGGACTCGAGCCGTAAAAGCGAGGCTCCCGAAGACCCTATACGGCCAAGTGGCCTCGAGCCGCAGAAACAAGGCTCTTGGAGACCACATGCAGCCAAGTGGACTCGAGCCGCAGAAGCAAGGCTCCTGGAGACCTCATGCGGCTAAGTGGACCCGAGCCGCAGAATGAATGCTCCCGAAGATCTTATGCGGCCAAGTGGAGCCGAGCCGCAGAAGCAAGGCTCCTAGAGACCTCATGCGGCTAAGTGGACTCGAGCCGCAGAAGTAAGGCTCTCGAAGATCCCATGCGGCCAAGTGAAACCAAGCCGCAGAAGGAATGCTCCTGGAGACCCTATGCGGCTAAGATGACTCGAGTCGCAGAAGCAAGGCTCTCGAAGACCCCATACGGCTAAATAGACTCGAGCCGCAGAAGCAAGGCTCCTAAGGCCACTATGCGGCCAAAATGATTCAGGCTCTACTTTGTGGGAGAGAACACGTGGCAAGTTGACCAAGTCTCAACCACCCAGATTTGCTGCAACAAAGAAATCTCAACAAATCCACCAGCTGGCAGCCAAAGACCGAGTCCTCGTGTGCTGTTATAGACACGTAGCCATGTGGCCCTCTATGCGGCCCAAAATCTTCTTTATGCAAGAATCACTATAAATAGCAGGGTGCCACACCCATGCTAAAGGTTGGTAATCAAAGGCTGGCAAATTTCTTCAAGAGCAAATTCTGTGTCTGATAGTCCAAGGAGTAAGACAGAGTTGCTACACTTTTTCGAGACTCCATCGTCATCCCCCAGAATTAAAAATTAAACAATTGTACTTAGATTGTTTCCTAGGATTTCTTTCTAGGCTTTCTTTTGTACAAGCGAGTTTGCAATCAAATTCAATTCATCTGTATTTCTTGTTCTTGATATTTTAATGGCAAACACGATGGCGACTCTGTTGGGGACTTTCTTCTCATCTGATGAGAAGTTGGTGATGCAGTCCGACGCGTCCAAGCTCGGCTCTACGCAGCAAATGCTTGTGGTTCGTTTTGACCAACAAGCATTCAAAGAAATGCTCTCTGAAGGGAGCGCCAGCCTGTCACAGAAGCGAGCCAACCCGAAGAGAATCTGCAGGACGTCGAAGCGTAAAACTGTTGCCCCTCGTCAGGTTCTCGAAGAAGCTCCTTCTACGGCCCATGACGGTGATCAAAGCTCTCCTGTGGCCTTGCTTCCGACCGCAGAGAACCCTACTGTCCCCAAATCCAGCAAAGAAAAATACTACGATGCTGAGCTTTTGGGGGCACAAGGGAAATGCATGCGGACGAGGAAGAGGCCACGTAAAAAAAATGGAAAGTCTGCCTATGCGACGGCCAACTCTGGCCGCAGGCAGATGGCCCGTGCAGCAGCCAATCCTGGTCGCAGACAGGCTGCCTCATGCGGCCCTATCAGAAGATCTATTTTCGACCGTCTCTTATGCGGACCCGACCCCATGCGGCCCATTGAGAATGTGAAATATTCTAATCTGGACTCTTCTTACTACACGCCTTCGGGTGATAAGTCGAAGAAGTCGAGGGCAGTACGGGCCCAACAAACCCAGTCAACTGTCACGCCCCAGAACCAGAATACTGGAGAGCGGGAGAATGACTCAGCCAGCTACGTATTACGGGTAGATAAATACCGTATAATACGATCAATGCTGTCTACAAGACTAGGGGTGCATACTACATGAAAGTCTCCCTATGGTCACTTCACATCTATTGTCTCAATCAATCGAACAAGAAACAGAAATAGAGAACATGTAAGATAAAGTAGTAAGGCGTCCCAAACGCTCAGTCAAAAATGTTCTTGATATCTGGCTTTACAAAAACATAGCCAGAGGATGTCGCAAAGTATACATAATTGTTTATCAGCTGCAGCCTGACTTTAGTTACAGTTATGCAAAAGTAAGTACAAGACAATCCGACTAACATGTCGGTGCCAAACGGAAAAGTTTAAAGTAGATAACAAAACGAACGGGAAAGTAAGAAACCCACTCGAGTCCTCCTGCGATCATCCCTCTAGTGTTGACCATCTTGGAGGTAGAAGTAAGTTGGATCCTCGGGAACCGGCTCTAAATCTGGCCATGCAAAACCAGAGAGGTTAGACCTCTAATAGCAAGTACCGCAAGGAAGCACGATATGAGAAGGAAAACCAGTAATAGAAAACATAATAAATAGATCTCTGCTGGCTACTGGGATTCACATCACATCACGACACTTCGAACCAACCTCCCAACCAAACAAGGACAAAAGTTGACCCGTCATGTCCTGATATTCCGATGATCTTAGATAGTCATCAGAGTAGAGACAGTACAAAACAAATCAATTTAAACGGCTAAGCAACTACTACGGCTTGCTACTGTGAGTTCCAAGTTATCCTGGAATTATGCAATAGGGATTCCTTAGTTCTTACTATGTGCAGGCAAGGCTAGTTTACCCAGTCAATCAATTGCGCCAATCATAAATTAGACGAGTCCCAGCGGGACGCCCGTCATCAATATATAATTTACAATAAATAATATAACCAGATACCGCTCCCTGCCCGTGTGGCAGATATGCAGTATCTGTGGGGACCAGCCGGCCTGTCGGACACTACTAGTCCCAAGTGGGCTGCCATGTAAGAACTCGGGGATCCATTCTCTCCATGCAATCATTATTTTATTTAACTTAATAGTCTCTACGTTGAGTGAAATCCCATGCCGTGGATCATGGTAATTCAAATGAGTACTTTCGTACGGGGTACGATATGCACAACTCTACAACGATACCCGTGCGGTTAGGTTGTAGGTCTTACATAGCGTAATGCAACAATCAAACTAACCACGAAATAATCACGCCTTGACCATAAAGTGCACATGCTGCTGTTGTGGAAAAATAAATAAATAAATAAATAAATAAATAAATAAATAAATAAATAAATAAATAAATAAGTTGAAGCCTGCATGTGTCTGTATGCCAATATTCGGGATTAGCCAGTCGATTTCAATAGTTTATAATATGAACGTGTCTCATTCATTCAATTCAATAAGACGACTAGCCAGTCTCTTAGTTCCAACTAGGAACGCATGATCAATTATTAAATTAAGATAACAATCCCTGTTTATTAATGTCAAGACAATAATTAATGTTAATAAATGCCAAGTCAATCAATAAATGTCAATCAATGTCAATTAATGCCGAAATAGCAATTTATGTTTAATAAATGCCAACTCGGGACAGAATCAGTCAAAAAGGACATTATGGGCTAGCATTCATGCGGCTGGGAAATTATTAATTCATGCGGTTAAGGAAACTAAATTTATGCGGCCAGGATAACATGCGTCTATGCGGCTAGGAAATAATAAAAAGTCTATGCGACTGAGAAAATGTTGCTCATGCGGCTGGGATGATTAAGTCTATATGCGGCTGAGAATTATCATAGGCGGCCATGGTTGAAACGAGTCCCATGCGGCTGAGGATGACAGGCCTCATGTGGCTGGGAAGACATGTAGCTCATGCAGCTATGAGCAACAGGCGCCTTATGCGGCTGAAAAGAATTATCTCATGCGGCTACGGATGACCTGTGCCCCTGCGGCCAGAGGAAATTTCATGCGGCTGAAATAGGTGCAAGCCTATATGCGGCTGAGAGGTCATGCAGCGCCATGCGGCTGAGGGACTGAATGCATATGCGGCTAACTAAAAACTCATGCGGCAGATAAGCTCATGCGGCTAACTAAGCCCATGCGGCTATCTAAGCCCATACGACGAGGATGACTTGCCGTATGAAGACTCATGAGGTCAAGCACTGTCATGCGGCCATGATCTGTTCTTCTTCTCCGAATTTCTAAAGACAGAACCATGGAAACCATTGCTTCCAAGCTCTCTAAATCCTTCATTCCAAGTCCAAATCTGAACTTCCATAGGTCAAAATGGGGTAGAACAAAATTCTCTACAACATGGAACCATCAAAACTTAAAGATAACAAAGTTTACTAGATCAAAACCTAAGAAATCTGAAAATACATTAAACTTAGATCTATAAGAAATGAACCATGGAAATTGAAAATGCTAAGTACTAAAGAGGCTCAAAATCAAGTAAGGAAGATGATGGAACAATAATAACGGTGATCCATCAAGAAGTAAGTTTGGCACTTGCCTTGGCGGTTGAGTAGGTGGAGAAGAGTTATGAGGAAGAAGAAGATTAATGGTGAAGTAGTGAAGAGAGATAAAGGGTGGGCTTTAAATGGAAGGGGTGGTGGTAGGTGGGGGTTTGTTTCGGTTCATGATGAACCAACTTAACTAAATCAATTCAAGCCGAACCCAAAGTATAGCTAAAGCAGAGTATAAAAGCAGGAAATAAAATACAAAAATAAAATTGCAGAAAATTAATTAACATAAAATTAAAGGAGTTTAATTACAGAGCAATACCTGATAAATATTAAATAAATATATTAAAATAGTACATGTATTAAAAATACGTATTCTGGGAACGGAAAGTGACATCTCTACCCTCCTTAGAAAAATTTCGTCCTCGAAATTTCAAATCCAAACAGGATAGGAATATCAAAACTAAACTAATCTAGGTATAAGAAACTTGAGCAAGCAATCATTCTTCAATGTTAGCTAGCAGATAACATATCTATATTAACAATCTACGATATCACGTAGTTCTATCCATAGGGTGATAAGCATGGGGGGGTTAAGACAATCAAGGTACACGGGAAGAAATATACCTTGTGAGTCAAACAGATGTGGATACCGTGATCGGATATCATCCTCACGTTTCCACGTTGACTCTCCTAATGAGTGATGACCCCAAGCAACCCGGACAAGGCTAATTATTCGGTTCTTGAGTATCTTCTCTCTTCGGTCCAAGATGGACACAGGCTGCTCCTCGTAAGACAGGTTGGTACCAACAACCAGCTCAGAATGATCAAGGATATGGCTTGGGTCCGATACATATCTTCGCAACTGAGATACATGAAACACGTCATGCACCTCTCGTAACGAAGGTGGAAGAGATAAACGATAAGCAACATCGCCTACCCTATCAAGGATAACGAATGGTCCTACGTATCGCGGACTCAACTTCCCGCGAACGCCAAATCTAATGACCCCATGGGTAGGTGAGATTCGCAAGAACACGTGGTCCCCAACAGAAAACTCTAACGGCCTACGATGCTGGTCCGCCCAATGACGATGCCGATCTTGCACAACTCGAAGTCGCTCTCTAATTCCTTTAACCACTTCAACTGTTTGAACAATCATTTCTGGGCCTAGCATCTTTCTTTTCCTGATATCATCCCATGCTAGTGGCGATCTACACTTCTTACCATATAGTACCTCAAATGGCGCCATCTGGATACTGGCTTGATAACTGTTGTTGTATGAGAATTCGACTAAGTGCAGGTGGCTCTTCCAAGATCTTCCAAAATCTAGGGTACAAGCTCGTAACATATCTTCCAAAGTCTGAATTGTCCTTTCTGATTACCCGTCCGTCTGTGGATGGTAAGCCGTGCTAAATTTTAACTTGGTGCCTAGACTATGATGCAAGCTTTTCCAAAAATGTGATGTGAAACGGGTATCTCTGTCTGACACAATACTGACAGGGACTCCATGTTGCCTGACTATCTGTTGCATATACAACTCTGCTAACTTTTCTGTAGATTTCCCTATCCTGAAAGGAAGAAAATGTGCTACCTTTGTGAGCCGGTCCACTATCACCCAAATAGCATATTTACCACTTGGCGATCTCGGTAAACCGGTCACAAAGTCCATTGTGATGTGCTCCCACTTCCATTTCGGGATAGGAAGCGGTTGCAAAAATCCAGCTGGCCTCTGCTGTTCTGTCTTCACTTGCTGACATATCAAGCAACGGAAAACGAATCTAGCTATCTCCCTCTTCATTCCATTCCACCAGAAGTGTTGCTTGATATCTTGGTACATCTTGGTCCCTCCAGGATGTATAGAATACTGGAAACTGTGAGCTTCTGCCATAACTTCCTGTCTGATATCTCCACTAGGCACACATAGGCGTGATCCAAACCTAAGTGTATCATCTTCGTGGATTTTCATCTCCTTCCTGAGTCCTGACTCACATTCTGTCCTAAGCTTCTGAATCCTTGGGTCCTGTGCCTGAGCTGCCTTGATCCTATCTACCAAGTCATATTGAACTTGTAGACTTGCCAGAATTTCTACATCACTAGGAAGTACAACCTCTATTCCCATCTCCTGAAGGTCTTCTAAAATGTGCTTCTGTGTTGTCAACATAAATATGCCGCCTCTTTTGCTGAGAGCGTCTGCTACCACATTAGCCTTGCCTGGATGATACTGAAGCTCAATGTCGTAATCCTTGATCCGCTCTAACCATCTTCTCTGCCTCATGTTCAGCTCCTTCTGAGTAAAGATATACTTCAGACTTTTATGGTCTGTGTACATGTCCACTCGGTCACCATATAAGTAATGCCTCTATAGCTTCAAAGCAAATACTACTGCTGCCAACTCCAAATCATGAGTTGGGTAATTCTTCTCGTGGTCTCGAAGTTGCCTAGATGCGTATGCTATCACCTTCCCGTGCTGTATGAGGACACATCCAAGTCCTTTACCTAACGCATCACAATATACCGTGAAACCTCCGGGTCCGACTGGCAATGTAAGAATGGGCGCTGATATCAACTTCTGCTTCAGACTCTCAAATGATACCTGGCATTCTCCCGACCAGACGAATGGTACATCCTTCCGTGTCAAGCGGGTCAAGAGTGCTGAAAGTCTTGCAAAATTTGATATAAACCTTCTGTAATATCCTGCCAATCCCAAGAAACTCCGTACATCAGCTACGGTCTTGGGTACTGGCCAGCTTTCTACTGCTTCTACTTTCTTGGGATCTACTGCTACTCCAGCTCCTGATATGATATGACCCAAAAATGAAATGTGGTCCATCCAGAACTCACACTTGCTGAGGTTGGCATACAACTGGTTCTCTCTCAGAACCTACAACACTTTCCTGAGATGGTCTTCATGCTCCTCTTCAATAGCAGAGTATACGAGGATGTCGTCAAGAAACACAACGATAAACTGATCTAAGTATGGCATAAAGATGCGGTTCATCAAATCCATGAATATTGCTGGAGCATTGGTCAAACCAAACGGCATTACCAAGAATTCATAATGCCTATACTTTGACCCGAATGCTGTCTTGGGAATGTCCTCCTTCCGAACCCTCACCTGATGGTAGCCTGACCGAAGATCTATCTTGGAGAAAACTCTAGCCCTGCTCAACTGATCAAACAAATCGTCGATCCTTGGTAGTGGGTACTTGTTCTTTATTGTTGCCGCGTTAAGCTTCCTGTAGTCGATGCACAATCTGGATGATCCATCCTTCTTTCCCACAAGTACCACTGGTGCTGTCCATGGCGATATGCTAGCTTGGATAAACTTCTTCTCCTTCAGTTCCTCTATGTGCTGATATACCTTGACCTGCTCTGAATCCGCCATTCTATAAACTCGATCTGATATCGGTTTAGTTCCAGGTGCCAATTCTATACTGAACTCAATATCTCTAACCGGTGGTAGACCTGAAAGTTCTTCGGGAAATACGTCTAGAAATTCTTCAACTACCTTCGGAACCTGAACTTCTTCCATCGCTGTTACTACTCCCTACTCTTGTTGAGTTGCCTCTGATCTGACTAAGGTAAATCTCTTCATGCCTAGAATATCAAAAGATACACTCCCTCTACGATAATCTATTATTGCATGACTGTCTTTCAGCCAGTCCATGCCTAAGATAATGTCAAAATTTCTAACAGGAAATTCTATCAACTGGACGGGTAAAGAATGCCCGCAAACTACAACACTACACGCTAGAATAACTCGACTAACTCCTACGAGCCCATTGCCAGTGAGTATATTCAACCTCCCTGGCAATGCCTCGAACTCTATTCCTAGCCGTGTCATAAATTGTGCAGATATAAATGAATGTGATGCTCCCGAATCAAACAATGCTACTGCGGGATATGAGGCGACGAGAATGTTACCTGCCACAACATCTCCCGATGCTAATGCCTCTTCCAAGGACAGAGTGAATGCCTGCCCTCGACCTCCTTGCTGGTTCCCATGTTGTGGCCTAGTCTGGTGCTGCTGCTGGCCCCTTCCTTGATGATGCTGGGGTGGTCTATGCTGGTGTTGCTGCATCGGCGGTCCCTGCTGTCGAAATATCTGAGCCTACGGCATCAACGGACGCTGGGCCAATGGTCTCACTGCCACTGCTGGTCCTCGATACTGTCCTGTCCCTGGTGCTGGCAGAGCAGGAAACTGCTGTACTGGTCCTCCTGACCTCGAATTCATGGGACAGGTGGTAACCCGATGATCTGGATTTCTACATATCAAATACAGTCCATTCAATGCCCGACACACATCTCTAGTGTGCCCTATCTTCCCACAATAAGTGCAGCCCGCTGGGGGTTGCTGGTTCTTCCTTGGTTGTTGCTGCTGCTGCCTGGGTGGTGGTGCTGGTCCTCGTATCGCCATATCGTGGATGCGAATACCAGGGGATGGTACCGTTGCCCGGGGCGCTGCTCCTCCTCCTCCTTCCATCTGACTGTGGGATCTCTTCTGACCCCCAGTCCTTGCCGTGATCCTCTAAATAGTGATCTCATGCCTTCGAGTTGCCGTCAATACTTTATCAAAAGTCTGGTAATTGTGCCCCTCTATCAATTGCAAGAGCTTAAGATGAAACCTTTGCTGGAATCTCATCGCCCTCTGGCGCTCCGTCGCTACCATCTCCGGGACAAACCTACTCAATCTGCAGAACTCCGCTACATAAGCATCTACTATCTTGCCGGCCTGCTTGAGGTTGATAAACTTCTGTTGTAGCTCAAACTGCGTCACAACTCCATAGTACTTCATCTTGAATCTTGTTGTGAAATCGTTCCAAGCAACGGGACGTCTGATACCTACTTCCTCTGATTCCCACCAATCTCGTACGACATCCTGAAGTAACAACTTCACCTGATCCACACGTTCTTCTGCCGGCACCTTAGCGGCTGTCAGAATAGCCTAAATATCCTTAAGCCATACATTTGCTGAGATGGCATCCTCCGTGCCTTCGAAACGGCGGAGGTTGTACTTGTAAAACCTGGATGACGCTCCTGAATCTGTCCTTGCCCCTCTTTCCAATGCCGTCTATAATCCTTGGTTGAGTAGTACATTCTGCTCTTGCAACTGAGCGTGCATGCGCTGCTGGGCTAACATCTGGTGTTGTTGAGTAGCCATCATTCCTCTCATGATCTCCAGAAGGGCCGGGTGTCCACTTCCACAGGGGTAGGCGAAACTATGGGTGGTGTAGGAACCTCCGGATACTGCGGTCCAGCTGCTGGTTCCACTATCACTTCTTCCTGGATAGTCTCTTGAGGTAGTACTGGCCCTTGTTGCTGACCAACCTGGTCAGGTTGTCCATGTTGTCCATGTTGTTGCTGTCCAGCTCTGACAGATGCGAACAAAGTGCCCCTAAAAAGGGACAAGAGAGCAATCAAATGATCGGACAGAAAAGATCAATGAAGTCAAAGGATACTGGAATGTCAAGCTAGAATTGAGAATCAACGAATCATGAGATCAAGGGAGAACATGTGTGATTGAGACATCCTATTGAAACACCCTACAAGTCTGAAATCAGACCTGCATGGGCCACCACTAAAATCTTGTCATGCCCCAGAACCAGAATACTGGAGAGCGGAGGAATGACTCAGCCAGCTACGTGTTACGGATAGATGAATATCGTATAATACGATCAATACTGTCTACAAGACGAGGGGGTGCATACTACATGAAAGTCTCCCTATGGTCACTTCACATCTATTGTCTCAATCATTCGAACAAGAAACAGAAATAGAGAACATGTAAGATAAAGCAGTAAGGCGTCCCAAATGCTCAGTCAAAAATGTTCTTGATATCTGGCTTTACAAAAACATAGCCAGAGGATGTAGCAAAGTATACACAATTGTTTCTCAGCTGCAGCCTGACTTTAGTTACAATTATGCAAAAGTAAGTACAAGACAATCCGACTAACATGTCGGTGCCAAACGGCAAAGTTTAAAGTAGATAACAAAACGAGCGGGGAAGTAAGAAACCCACTCGAGTCCTCTTGCGATCATCCCTCTAGTGTTGACCATCTTGAAGGTAGAAGTAAGTTGGATCCTCGGGAACCGGCTCTAAATCTGGCCATGCAAAACCAGAGAGGTTAGACCTCTAATAGCAAGTACCGCAAGAAAGCACGATATGAGGAGGAAAACCAGTAATAGGAAACATAATAAATAGATCTCTGCTGGCTACTGGGATTCACATCACATCACGACACTTCGAACCAACCTCCCAACCAAACAAGGACAGAAGTTGACCCGTCATGTCCTGATATTTCGATCATCTTAGTTAGTCATCAGAGTAGAGACAGTACACAAACAAATCAATTTAAACGGCTAAGCAACTACTACGGCTTGCTACTGTGAGTTCCAAGTTATCCTGGAATTATGCAATAGGGATTCCTCAGTTCTTACTATGTGCAGGAAAGGCTAGTTTACCCAGTCAATCAATTGCGCCAATCATGAATTAGACGAGTCCCAGCGGGACGTCCGTCATAAATATACAATATATAATAAATAATATAACCAGATACCGCTCCCTGCCCGTGTGGCAGATTTGCAGTATCTGTGGGGACCAGCCGGCCTGTCGGACACTACTAGTCCCAAGTGGGCTGCCATGTAAGAACTCGGGGATCCATTCTCTCCATGCAATCATTATTTTATTTAACTTAATAGTCTCTACGTTGAGTGAAATCCCATGCCGTGGATCATGGTAATTCAAATGAGTACTTTCGTACGGGGTACGATATGCACAACTCTACAACGATACCCGTGCGGTTAGGTTGTAGGTCTTACATAGCGTAATGCAACAATCAAACTAACCACGAAATAATCACGCCTTGACCATAAAGTGCACATACTGCTGTTGTAGAAAAATAAATAAATAAATAAATAAATAAATAAATAAATAAATAAATAAGTTGAAGCCTGCATGTGTCTGTATGCCAATATTCGGGATTAGCCAGTCGATTTCAATAGTTCATAATATGAACGTGTCTCATTCATTCAATTCAATAAGACGACTAGCCAGTCTCTTAGTTCCAACTAGGAACGCATGATCAATTATTAAATTAAGATAACAATCCTTGTTTATTAATGTCAAGACAATAATTAATGTTAATAAATGCCAAGTCAATCAATAAAAGTCAATCAATGTCAATTAATGCCGAAATAGCAATTTATGTTTAATAAATGCCAACTCGGGACAGAATCAGTCAAAAAGGGCATTATGGGCTAGCATTCATGCGGCTGAAAAATTATTGATTCATGCGGTTAAGGAAACTAAATTTATGCGGCCAGGATAACATGCGCCTATGCGGCTAGGAAATAATAAAAAGTCTATACAGCTGAAAAAATGTTGCTCATGCGGCTGGGATGATTAAGTCTATATGCGGCTGAGAATTATCATAGGCGGCCATGGTTGAAACGAGTCCCATGCGGCTGAGGATGACAGGCCTCATGCGGCTGGAAAGACATGTAGCTCATGCAGCTATGAGCAACAGGCGCCTTATGCGGCTGAAAAGAATTATCTCATGCGGCTACGGATGACCTGCGCCCCTGCGGCCAGAGGAAATTCCATGCGGCTGAAATAGGTGCAAGCCTATATGCGGCTGAGAGGTCATGCAGCACCATGCGGCTGAGGGACTGAATGCATATGCGGCTAACTAAAAACTCATGCGGCAGATAAGCTCATGCGGCTAACTAAGCCCATGCGTCTATCAAAGCCCATGCGGCCAGGATGACTTGCCGCATGAAGACTCATGCGGTCAAGCACTGTTATGCGGCCAGGATCTGTTCTTCTTCTCCGAATTTCTAAAGACAGAACCATGGAAACCATTGCTTCCAAGCTCTCTAAATCCTTCATTCCAAGCCCAAATCTGAACTTCCATAGGTCAAAATGGGGTAGAACAAAATTCTCTACAACATGGAACCATCAAAACTTAAAGATAATAAAGTTTACTAGATCAAAACCTAAGAAATCCGAAAATGTATTAAACTTAGATCTACAAGAAATGAACCATGGAAATTGAAAACGCTAAGTACTAAAGACGCTCAAAATCAAGTAAGGAAGATGATGGAACAATAATAATGGTGATCCATCAAGAAGCAAGTTTGGCACTTGCCTTAGCGGTTGAGTAGGTGGAGAAGAGTTATGAGGAAGAAGAAGATTAATGGTGAAGTAATAAAGAGAGATAAAGGATGGGCTTTAAATGGAAGGGGTGGTGGTAGGTGGGGGTTTGTTTCGGTTCATGATGAACCAACTTAACTAAATCAATTCAAGCCGAACCCAAAGTATAGCTAAAGCAGAGTATAAAAGCAGGAAATAAAATACAGAAATAAAATTACAGAAAATTAATTAACATGAAATTAAAGGGGTTTAATTACAGAGCAATACCTGATAAATATTAAATAAATATATTAAAGCAGTACATGTATTAAAAATACGTATTCTGGGAACGGAAAGTGACATCAACTGTCCAAACTGCTGACCGTCAGCGGGCACCGTTAACTGTTATGCGGGCTCCTGATGGAAAGTTGTACAGAACCTCCCATGTCAAGCCCTCTGCGGCAAACAGACAGGGTAGGTCCTAAAAGTCTCCCTACAATGATCTAGAGCAAGAGCTTTTACTAGCCTCATATCAGGGAGCAAATATGATATCTACGCACACGTGCGCTTAAGATACCCGAGCCCACAAAACGGATGCAAAGGTAGATTAATCTGCCCTCGACTTATGAGAAGTACTCATCCACAAACGCAAGAAGAGAAAGGCAACCTTGGCATGCGGTAAGCCCTCCCTAGGATATTACTGTACCCAAGTTGTCATCAACTACTGCTACGATATATCGGCAGCACCTGAAGATCGGCAGTCCGTGTAGTGCCCCGTCCCGCTCAGTCAATCAGAGGAATCGAAACACCGACGGCGTTCGGACTTAGCCTTGCAACGGCTGCTCGAAGACATCGTTCGGTCGAGGCGACTCCTCGCTCAGGTGGGGTAGTTTCGGTGAACTTGCCTCATCTTTGCCTTCACATAATAACTCGAAAGTTTTCAAATACATAAGTAGGCTTGATAATAAAAGAGACGAATCCACATAGCTAAGGGAATAATCCCAAGTTGGGTCGATTGAGTTAGAACATGGAAAAAGGTCCCACGGTCGGCTTAGAATCGTTGCACGGTGGCCTTGAAAATTGACACTCGGTCCTTCGTTCCGCGGCTTGGGAGAAGGAAAGTTGGTATTCGATACAAAACCATGAATTAGCCTAAGTCATATGCGTCGTCCGCGTAAATGCTCGATAAAGCATGCACATTTCCTCGATGCAAGGCTTGGCAGAACCTTTGCTCGTCCTTCGGGTTAAGTTGTAGGCTTGAGTAAGTTAGACAAAGTTATGCCGGTCGACCTAAGTCATTCCAAGTGCTGTCCCGCTCTTTCTGCGGTTGTCAAGTAAAATAGTCCTACGATCCCAAGGCCCGTTATATAAAGTATGACTTGGGCGATAGCGTCACGTAGAACACGAGTTGGGTCAAGGTACGAGCCACAGTTGGTGCGGTGGAAAGTTAGCCACGGTCTGTCGACACGTGAGGAATACGTTATGTTCAAGTTAAGTTGGAAGACTATGCAATAGTCATTCCCTGAGTTCAAACAATGTTAAGTCAGAGCGATGGTTAGTCGCCGAAATAAATATGTCGGGACTGTAGGTCAGTCGCCGAGGCAACCCTGGTTTGGGCTCTGCAAGAGTAGTTTAAAAAATGAAAGAAGTAAATGAATCAATTTAATAACAAATCCTAATGATATCCTAATATATATATATATATATATATATATATATATATATATATATATATATATATATATATATATATATATATATATATATATATTATTAACATAATACGGTCGTTGGACTACTTGTCAAAAAGGGGTGTTTTTACCGTTTCTTCGGATCGAAAAGCCTGGGGCCAGGGGGCCAATGCCGGCCATGGAGGAAACGGGATAATAGCCGAGCTGGGTAATAGGCAATGGTAGTTCGGGAACTTGCATCGGGGCTCGCTACTTGCGTTGCAAGGATCCCGTTTACCAGGCTATGTCATGAATGGCTTACTAATGCCAGAGACCTGTGGGTAATACACCTAATATAAATTATTATTAACTAACAGGAAAGGTGATAGTAAGTTTTGTGTAAATACGACACGAGTGGTGTTGATAAGGTATGTGTGCACGGCTTGCACCACGGTTTAAGAGCCTAGGACTTGGCCATAGCAAGGACCCGTGCTTCGGCACGAGATGTGGCATCGAGTGTTATGTCCTCGACACAGAGTTGCGTAAGTAAAATTGAGTTGTTTTGAGTTAAGTCAATAAGGGCCATAGGGCAAGTTTGGTGAAGTTTCGTTGAGTTGTTGGGCACGACCTCAAAATATGAGGCACGACCGCGCTGTCATAACACAAGTATGGGTAAGTCAGTAAGTGGCGAGGCACTATCTCAAGAAGGTAGCATGGTCATACGTAAATGGAGTCTCATAGTGTAGTTGCGTCTCTAATTTTGGGCCGGAAGGCAAGCACGACTTGATAGGTTAATGTTGTCGGCACGAGAAGGGTCTAGAGGCAAAGTATGAGTTGAAGTTGTTGTTGCAAGCACGAGATGGTCTAGAGACACAAAATATACCAAGGCGTCTGTCCTAAAACTAATCCTATGACAAGAATAGAAAGATAATCAAAAGGGCTATGTTGCACAAAGTAAATTAACGTATTGGTTTTGTATGGGTGGGCGAGGAGCTCATTCCACCAGTACAGTTGAGTACTGACACCCACATAGTTTTTATGTGCAGGCACAGGTAGTAGCTCATGGTGCAGAGCTCGCTTGGATGCGTCGAGGCATGGAGTTCCTTGGCGATTCGTAGCGTGCGACCGTATGGAGTCTGGACTTATACAGGACATAATGTATGGACGTCGTCTATCCAAAGCATCTACTGTCTCAAGACATGTATTGAGAGATGAGAGAGAGCTGAGAGACTTATAATGTGAGAAGAGTGAGTTTGGGTGATTGTAATCTTGGCCTTGTGCCCCATTGTAATCCTTGTTTCAATATCAATAAAATGCATCTTTTGAATGACTTGTATTTTGTTCTAAATTTTTGTTGTTATTATTCAATGTCTCTGCTTGGGACTTCTGTACGACGACCCCATCACAGCCGCTGTAATCGGCCGTTATGGAACTCGTCTTGTACGAGCACAATCTAGGCTCGTGCGACATCACGCCTTAACGAGGACGATCGTTCCTACGGGAGCGGGGCGTGACAGTCCGTTTTCCAACGACTGCACCAGCCAGCACCTGACCGACGACAACTCGAAAAACATGTACAAATTTTGGAAGACGAGGAATTTTCTTTCACATCCTGTAATCTAACTCAGAAGGTTCCTGCCGACAAGGAAGGAAAGAAGACAGGCTCCTCTAACCCAGCAATCTCGGCCAGTACTGCAAGAAAACTCTCATCTGAAGGATTGCCGCCGACAACCATAGGGGGTGCCTACCTGGGCACCTGTTCCAGAAAAAAGCTTGTAACACCCGGGGTTGCATTCTCGAGTTCCCTGGGGGTGAACAAAGCTGGGGGTGGTAGTCCCTTGAACATATGCAACAACCCGGTGTTCCAAGAGGGTACACAGGGGGTAGCGATCCACTGGAATTATTCAACAGACTTGGACGTCTCCGAGGGTGACCGCCTTCGCCAAGATGATCCAGCTTTCTGTACCGGGGGTAGCACCCCTTCTGAGTCCAAGGAGGAGAACTTTTCAACGTTTCCCGATGATTTTACTGTACAGGAATATGACACGGAGAGCACCTCTTCTACGGTCCATTCCACGTCTAACCATGTACGGACAGTCTTTATGGCCGGCGATGATCATGAAGGACCTACTTATCGACAACGTCTAGAAGTACTTGAAGCTGTGCTCCTATCCTTGGTCAAGTCAGTAGACGAAATCAAAGCTGTCTTGCTGACTCAACCAGCAAGAACGTTTGGACAAACAAGCTTGGGACCCGCAGTCAACGCGGACTCCAACACGACCGCTCCTCCTCTGGGCAACAATCCTCCTGGATTATCCACTCCTTCAGCTACAGACAAGGCCAGGGAGGCAAGGAGAGAAGTCCAGGAGCTTTGGGCAATGTTCAATGCCCGAGACTCCTCCTGGGACCTCAGAATATGGTAGCCGTATCCCGTTGCATGGAGAGATGTTCATTTTCCGCCACGGTACAAACCATTTCATATCGATTCGTATGACGGGAAGACCTCTGCCAGTCGGTACATGACTTATTTTGAGGTCACAACAAACCACTTGTCGCATAGCGACGCCATCCTCACACGATTATTTATCGAAGCGTTAGAGGGAATCGCGTTCAACTGGTACAGCAACATTCCGGACAACTGTATCCATTCCTTTGACAGCTTCAAACACATGTTTCTGGAAAGATTCTACGAAGTGGGACATGATGTGATGATGTCGTCTCTCATGGACGTCGTTCAGAGAGAGAGGGAGCTAACGAGGAACTATATCGAGCGATTTCGCCAAACCGCGATGAGATTGCCCCAAGGCAATCCCGAAAGATCCTTAATTGAAATCTGCCAGAAGAAGTTGCTCCCCACAATCAGTCTCTGGATGGGCGAAGATTAGTTTAGGGATTGGACGACCTTCATCATAAGCGTTACCAATACGGAGGAGAAGTTAAAGAAGGTTCGCCAGCTGGGATTATACATCCCAGATGGAGAGGACAAGGGCAAATGTCCTGGTAATGCCTCCAACAACAACGACGGCACCACCAATAATAGGGATACCAAAGGCAAACAGGCCATGGTTGCTGGTACGACCAAAAAGCCTGAGAAAAAGCAGGCAGAAGCTCAGTGGCCCAAAGTGAATTACTCATTTGAAGATAGTCATGTCAAGCCTATCTTTGACATGCTCTTGCAAGGGGATAGGATCCAACTCCCTCCACCAAGGTGCGAGCCTCGAGCGACGGAGATAGAAGACCCAAAATATTGCCACTTCTACCGTTATGTCCATCATTCCACTCACGACTGCTTTCAATTAAAACGGTACATCCAGAATCTTATCGACTCCAAAGCTATATCGCTAGATTTCGAAGAGGTTACTGTGGCTGCGAACATGGTATCAGTTCAGTTCGGTGACTTTTCTCCAACAAAAATTCAAGACAGGGTAATACCTATCTTCTGGGCAACGATGGAGGTTACTAATCTTCCACCTGTCCGGGACCAAACGACTAGTTTGGTGCCTCTCACCACGTCACAAGGAGAGGTCATGTGGGTGCACCCAGATCCAGTACCCGAAGTTATCCAGGCGGTGCCATCTTCAACCAATAAAAATAAGGGTAGGAAGTCCAGATCCTGCCATACAATTTCAGCCGAAGCTGAAGAGGCAGCGGTCGTTGTTACCCGGTCTGGTGCACAATTCCATCCCACTCTGGGTAATTCAGTCGAAGACCCTCAGTCGATAATGTTGCCTGCTACTGATGTTCCGGGGGCAGCTCAGCCTCCACCGGCGTACACGTCTAAGCCGAAGGAAACCCATTTCGACAGGACGCTCTGTAAGGATGCACCTCAGGGGCTGGAGAGACCTTACAACTTTGACATACTAGCACAACTGGCTAATATACCAGCAAAGTTGTCGTTATACGAGCTCCTAAGGCTCTCCAAGGATCTTATCGCATTGAGCGAAGCACTCCAGAATGCTGACGCCTACTTAGCCCAGGTCAAGCCTACAGGGGAGGACGCATCAACAAATCTCCAGGGCAGCAATTATGCAGACGCAATACCCAACATCATGTTCACCCCACTGGATATGTTAATCAAGACCAACTTGCATGATCGCCTCTTGTACTACACAGGATACATAGGCAACATCAAGGTGGATCGGATGCATATCGATCCTGGCTCGTTAATAAGCATTATCCCGAAAAAGCTTGCTTCAACTCCTCGGCATCCCTATGTATCGGCTAGCGGCAACCAATACTGCCATTAGTGGTTTCAACTCGGGAAAGAGCTATCCCCTGGGAAAGATCCGCTTGAAATGTCAGATTGGCGACCTGAAGACGGAGGTTACCTGCTACGTCATAGACGCAGATACGTCCTATAATATCCTTTTGGGGCATTTATGGATACATGACTATATGATCGTGCCATCCATACTCCACCAGTGCTTCAAGTATGTCAGTAAGCACGACTTCATGAAGACGGAATTTGCCGACATCGATCCCTTCAAAGTGGTTGAGTCTTACTATTCTTCGGAGGCTTGTCTATATGAAGAATCTAAGAAGCACATAACTGATGAACTGGAGGCCATAACAGGGTCAGAGGAACCTTTGAAAATCTATCTCCAGGCCCGTAAACCGGGCAAAGTCGTACCCCTTATCGCAACTTTGCATAAAGAGGTGCCTAGTTCCTACGCCCCGGCTACGCAGTTGGAACCGATGGTCATCCGACTCCCGAGGTCCAGGCAGGAGCCAAAACCCTTCGTAGGGCCGATGATGATCTGATTGCCAAAATCCAACCAAAGGCGATCGGAAGATGTGAGGCCCTCTGTGGAGCCGATGGTGATTCGATTGCCAAAATTCAATCAAAGGCAATCGAAAGATGCAAAGTCCTCTATCAAGCCGATGGTTATCCGTCTCCCCAAGACGAGCCGGCAACCAAGTGTTGATCCGAGGCCCTCAGGCAAGCCAATGCCACAAGCAGAACCCTTGGTGGTCAAGCCACCCAAGACGGCGTTCCAACCTCCGGTCACGCAGGAGGTAGCTGAAGAGGAGGCAGAACTCACAAAATATCTGGTTGTACAGGTAGATAGTCCCTCTCCTGATGATGTAATCCCTGTAGACAAAATTCCTTATTTCATCAATAAGAGGCTACTTTTGAACTACCCTGAGTGTAATCTGATGTATGCTGTGGAGCACGGTCTGGACATTAACCTGCACACACAAGTGACAACCGTCCATACCGCAAATCGACTTACTCCCATTAGAGGTGCCTACTTCCTATTCCCAGGTAGAAGAAAAGGGGATCACACGATCATCTTCGGCCGAAAAGAAGGTCCTCAACCTTTCATGCCAGAAGAGTTCTATCTCGAACCCGACGCTGGAAGATTGTCGCTCTACCTATATAGCTCCAAGCTAAGTACTTCATGCAAAATCAGGGGTACAAGATGGAGACTACCCCAGGTCTAAATTACGGCAACGGCCGGCGATCGCCTCTGTAGATGTCAGTCCCGGCTGGGACACCTCGGGATTATTACAACAAGTTCAGACGTGGTCTCAGTTATGTTACACCAGCAACAACGCCCGAGAGCTCCGATGAGGATTGTGAGTGGCATTCTCACTCATCCGAATCGCCTACGTATGATTCCGATGATAGTATTGGGAATATATTCAGGCAAACATTGTATGTCAACATGGCATCAGTTGACATTAAAGAGAAAGATGAAGATCTACTTGAAGCTCTTGAATTGAAGCCATGGGCCCAACAACTAGATGCATAATGGGAGAAGCACTTTGAACAACGAGACCCTCCCGCTGAAGACGAAGTCATACAAGTCGACCTCGACAACAAATCCTCTCCAAAGCCAATCTTCGTCAGTAAAAGCCTGACGGATGGCGAGCGGGAGTCCCTATTGCAACTTGTCAGAGAATATATCGACATTTTTGCTTGGAGCTATAAAAATATGCCAAGGTTAAACCCCGAAATCGTACTTCATAAGCTCAATATTCATCCGGACGCAAAACCAGTCAAACAACAGCAACAGCAATTCCGTTCAGACATCATGAACTCCATCGAAGCGAAAGTAAACAAGCTTATAGCTAGCGGTTTCATCCGCAAGGAGCAACATCCGGATGAATTCCCTCTTCCAATCTGAGTACAAGTTATCAAGAAGAATGGAAAGATCTGAATCTGCATCGACTTTCGCAATCTGAGTGCGGCATGTCCTAAGGATGAATTCCCTCTTCCAATCACCTACATAATGATCGATAATACGTGTGACTTCAAACGCATGTCCTTTATGGATGGCTTTTCAGGATACAATCAAATCAAAATATCTCCTGATGATGAGAAGCATACGTTATTTCGAACACCAACCGGCGTATATTGTTACACAATTATGCCCTTCGGCCTAAAGAACACCGGTGCTATATATCAATGAGCTATGAGTATCATCTTCAGAGATCACTTGTGCAAGACGGTGGAGTGCTACGTTGACGACATCGCCGTTAAAAGCTGCTCCAAGGATGATCACTTACACGATTTGAGGATAGTGTTCGACCTTATGCGAGCGCACAATCTGAAAATGAATCCCACCAAGTCCTTCCTGGGCGTATCCAACGAGAAGTTCTTGGGCTTTGTCATTACTTCTTGGGGTATTCACATAGACCCCGATAAAACAAAAGCAATCCTGGAGATGAGCCCACCGAAGAACCTCCGTGAACTCCACAACCTTCAGGGAAGACTAGCCTACATCAGGAGGTTCATATCTAACCTCTCATGGCGATATCAACCATTCACACAACTCATGAAGCAAGGTGTCTCTTTCATATGGAATGAGGAATGTCAGTGCACCTTTGATGACATTAAGAAATACTTGTCGAATCTGTCGGTTCTGGTAGCCCCGGTCGTCGGAAAGCCCTTCCTGCTCTATGTACGGGCAATGGAACACTCTCTCGGTGCCTTGTTAGCACAGAACAATGATGCAGGGCACGAACAAGCCATCTACTATCTCAGCCGAATGATGGTGGGGCCGAAGCATAGGTATACCGCCATGGAGAAGGAATGCCTTGCCTTGGTGTTCGCCATTCAAAAAATATGACACTATATGACAGGACAGACCATTCATGTTGTCTCACGAGTTAACTCCCTCAGGGTTCTCATGACCAAGCCAGGCGTACTCAGTTCTCGTCTAGCCACCTGGACGATACTGTTATCCTCCTACGACATAGTTTTCGTTCCAAAGAAGGCTGTCAAAGGTCAAGCTTTGGCCGACTTCTTAGCAGCCCATCCAGGCTCAGAAACAGCTAAAATCTATGAAAAAATCCCAGACGAAGTCATTAATTCAAACATGACTGCTGTTTGGCAAATGTTCTTCGATGGTGCTTCAAGGACGGGGCCCCAAGGTGATATCGTCGCTGGAGTCGGGATAGTATTAATTTCTCTCTCTGGATTGGTGGTCAATCGAGCATATTCTCTCACAGAACCATGTTCAAACAACGTAGCTGAATATAATGCTCTGGTCATCGAACTCCGACTTGCAAAAGAAGTGGGGGTCGAATACCTAGAAGCATATGGCGACTCGCAGTTGATTGTTAATCAAATCTGAGGCTCATACGAGGTTCGTAATGCGGACCTGATTTCCTATCATCAGATAGCAATTGCCATCATTACAACCTTGGAAGGGTTCTTTATAGAGCATGTCCCTAGGCTCCAAAATATTGAAGTCGACGCCCTAGAAGGCCTCGTCGCTTCTTTGGCGGTTCTAAATCATGCTCATCATCTAGTCGACGTGATAGGTCATGAGCTGGTCTGTCCCAAAAACAACGTTTAACTAGGTACGAGCCAGATAGCCAATGACGTGCAAGACTGGAGACTCCCGTTCATCGATTTTACCGTCTACAAAATCCTGCCTGAGAATATGAAAGAAGCAATTTCAATCAGAAAGCATTCTCTCAGATTCTTTTATGACACAGAAACAAAAATATTATATCGACGATCCTATGATGGGCTACTGTTAAGATGCCTGTCAAATACAGAAGCCAAAGAAGTCCTATGCGAGGCTCACGATGGCATTTACGGGGCTCACTAACCTGGCCCGAAGTTGCAAGACCGTCTCCGTCGAATGGGCTATTACTGGCCTACAATGGTAGCAGACGCATCGATTATGCAAAGAAGTACAAGGCTTGTCAGATCCACACAAATTTCATACATCTGCCATCCGAATTCTTGTACCCAATAGTGGCCTCTTGGTCATTTGAAGCATGGGGAATGGACATCATTGGCCCAATCACCCTGCCGTCGTCTAGGGGACACCGGTTTATACTTGCAATCACCGACTACTTCTCCAAGTGGTCGGAAGCTATTCTGCTGGTAGAGGTAAAGACATCAAACGTGATCAGTTTCATAAAACATTACGTCATCTACCATTTTGGACTACCCCGAAGGATCATTCATGACAATGGTCCGCAGTTCACAAGCCATGCTTTCTATCGATTCTATGACAAGAATCGAATTCATAATATGGCTTCAACGGCATACAACCGATCGACTAATGGTCTGGCTGAAGCTTTTAACAAGACCATAATCAAGCTTCTCAAAAAGTTCATGTCTTCAAACAAGCGCGACTGGAATAAAAAGGTGGGCGAATGCTTATGGGCATACCGCACTACAATTCGGATGGCTACAGGAAATACACCGTTCTTTTTGGTTTACGGGAGCGAGACAGTTCTCCCATTGGAGACCCAGATCCCCTCACTTCGCGTGGCCCTTACTTACTAGTTGACGTCGGACGATAACTACCGCCGACGACTATAAGAATTGGAAGCCTTAGATGAGAAGCGTTTGCAAGCTCAACAAAGCAACGAGCTCTATCAAGCACGCATCTCTCGGGCCTTCAATAAGAAAGTCAAGCAGAGGACATTCCAAGTAGGCGATCTCGTCTTGGCCGTTCACAGACCGATGGTCATGACTCACAAAACCGCCGACAAATTTCAGCCCAAATGGGAGGGTCCATTCATCATCGAGACTGTATTCTCCAACGGCACATACCGGCTCACAAATAGAATAGAGACTTGCTCATGATGCCCATAAATAGCAAGTTTCTGAAGAAATACTATGTCTAAGGACATGCTGGTACTTCCTCAAACCACCAAATCTCTCAGACTGTCGAGTTATATACACCAAGTACCTCTAAACTTACACTATATTAGCTCCGAGTGGATTCATATTGCATCCTCCTGGGTGACAAGTCATGTATACTAATATCTCTGAACTTCCACCCTAATGCTTTACCCCGCCGGATTTCACCAGGCTTATTGCCCTCTCCGAGCAAACTTACTGGTCCTGATTATCGTGTGTCACGTCCATATTACCTATGATACCGATAGTCTCTTAACTTAACACCTGCACCCAACCCGGGATAAAATCATGGTGGTAAGGTTGTAGAACCTATCACATCCATATTATCTCTATTGGATTTTGTCTCAAAAATCTATTACTCGTACCACCAGTGCTCAAAAGAGTAATAGGTCCACCAAAAATTATTCATGATTATCGTATGTCACGTCTATATTACCTCTGATATAGATAATCTTCTAACTTAACACCTGTACCCAACCTAGGATAAAATCATGGTGTTAAGGCCACAGAACCTATCACGTCCATATTACCTCTGTTAGATTTTGTTTCAAATCAATTACTCGCACCAACAGTACGCAAAAGGGTAATAAGTCCATAAAAATCATTCTAATCTATTATCCGCACCACCAGTGTACAATAGGGTAATAGGTCCACAAAAATTATTCTAATCTATTATCCGCCCTACCAGTGCGCAAAAGGGTAATAGGTCCATAAAAAATTATTCGAATCTATTACTCGTACCACCAGTGCGCAAAAGGGTAATAGGTCCACAAAAATGATTCAAATCTATTACTCGTGCCATAGGCGCACAAAAAGATAATAGGTCCACAAAAATTTCCCCAGTGGGATGTCCTCTCCCAACCACAAATGCTGTATTAGGTCCTCTAGTACAAGCACCCCTTCCCTCATAATTATATGCTTCTGGAGCCCACTTGTTCCGCTGCATTCACTCCCCAGTAGTAGAACAACCATGTCCACATCACCTCTGAGTTATCTTCCTACCCCTTACAAAGCAGATGATGCTAAAAATAAATATTTACCACGTCCACCTTACCTCTGAGTAAACACCCTATGCAACAACCCCTGCGTTGTGGCGCATCAATCATAGAACTTCCACGTCCATATCACCTCTGAGTTGTTCTATGTATCCTCACCGAGTTCACTCCTACCACATCTATATCACCTCTGAGTAGGAAAGCTCTACCATCAACCTCATATTTACCACGTCCATATCACCTCTGAGTAAATATGTTGATTCCCTCTCTCAACTTATTATCTGTATCTAAAACCAAGGTACACTAAGGATGATATGTCTACATAAAATCCCTAGTGGAAGTACCCAAACCTATCACGTCCATGGTACCTCTGATAGGATTTTCACACCTAAACAGCTCTACTACCCATGCTTCTTATTCAAAGTATTCCAAATTTGCAATTTGAAAACTTTGAAGGGGGTCTTGTAGAAGCATGAAAAAGAGGATATTGTTTTTTAGTCCCACATCGAAAAGGAGAAGAAGAAAGGGCTCATTACATTCTATATATAAATCCCCCTTGCCTCCTTCGAAAAAGGCACCAAAAAAAAAAAAGGGGAGCTCGTGTCCCGGGAGCCCGTTCGAGCCACAAAAAGTTGCAACAGTGCTACTTCTTCTTCTGGATCGGCTACAAGTTCTCCACTTGCCATCTTGAAGGATAAAGTTGGATCCTAAGTACTACGTGCCTTCACGGGCTAGTACGAAGAAATCTAAGGCAGCAACTTGGACTCTTCTTACTATGTACCTTCGGGTGCTACGTCAAAGAAGTCTAGGGCAGTGCGGGCTCAACAAGCCCAGTCAACTGTTCAATCTGCTGACCGTCAGCGGGTACCGTTAACTGTTACACAGGCCCCTGATAAAAAGTTGTACAGAACCTCCCGTATCCAGCCCTCTGCGGCAAACGGACAAGGTAGGTCCCAAAAGTCTCCCTACAACGATCGAGAGTAAGTGCTTTTACTAGCCTCAGATCAAAGAGCAAATATGCCCAAAAGTCTTCCTACAACGATCGAGAGCAAGTGCTTTTACTAGCCTTAGATCAAGGAACAAATATGCCTAAAAGTCTCCCTACAACGATCGAGAGCAAGTACTTTTACTAGCCTCAGATCAGGAAGCAAATATGATACCTACGCACCCGGGCGCTCGGGATACCCGGGCCCACAAAACGGATACAAAGGTAGATCAATCTGCTCTTGACTTACGAGAGGTGGTTATTCATAAACACAAGGAGAGAGAAGCAACCTTGGCGTGCGATGAGCCCTTTCCAGGACATCACTGCACCCAAGTCGTCATCAACTGCTGCTGTCATAAGACAGTGGCTCCACCACCAAGGCAGTCTGTGTTCCAGCGACCGTAACCTGCTGTACATTTTCGACATCAACTCGGAAGCATGATGCCAATTGAAGACTTCGTAATGGCCTACTCTCAACTAGACACATTACTCAGATGTCTCAATTAGGCACATTGTCTCAGCCCGGCGCATCATAATCTTTTGAAGGAGTTCATCGTTAAATCTTCTTCGAACAAGGAGATCCATAATCCATAGTGCCAGCACTCACCAAGGAGGAGGATCGATCAAATTCATCTTCATTAATAAGTCAAAAGAGAGACAAACAAAATTCTCTCAAAATCGTTGCTGACCGCATAGGCGTTATGCGGCCAAGTTGATCCAGGCCGTAGAAGGAAGAGCCGCATGAGCCTTATGCAGCTAAGTGGACTCTAGTCACAGAAACAAGGCTCCTGGAGACCCCATGCGGCCAAGTGGACTCGAGCCGCAGAAACGAGGCTCTCGAAGACCCCATACGGCTAAGTGGCCTCGGGCCGCAGAAATAAGGCTCTTGGAGACCCCATGCGGCCAAATGGACTCCAGCAAAGACTGTGTCTGTTAGTCCAAGGAGTAAGGCAGAGTTGCTACACTTTCCCGAGCCTCCATCGTCCCCCTCCAGAATCAAAAATTAAACAATTGTACTTAGATTGTTTCCTAGGATTTCTTTCTAGGCTTTCTTTTGTACAAGCGAGTTTGCAATCAAGTTTAATTTGTCTGTAATTCTTGTTCTTGATATTTTAATAGAAAACAATGGCGTATGTTTATTTATTGATCGGATGAACCTGAGCAGATTTTGTTCCTATCCTCGAAGTTGGATTTTGTCTTATCTTAGAGGGCCATTAGTTTAAATAAACCAGTTGGATATGGCTCTCGTCCATAAGAACAAACTCCATCGATATCTGTGGTTTAAACAAACCGATAAGATATTACTCTTATCAACAGAATCAAACTCTGTCTTATCTTAAGAGCAGTAGTTTAAACAAACCGACGGGGTGGTATCCTGAAAAGATATACTATCCATCTGGCGACGTGGAACCATGTCACTTTGTAGGGATGTGTCGCTATGCGAGCTGCGCTTCTGACGGAGCTTTGATGTTACTGTGCTTCTGAGCGACAAATAGAATGCGCTTCAGGCGACGGAGTCACTGTGCTTTTAGGGCGATGAGTAGATTGTGCCTCAGGCGACGGAGTTACTGTACTTTAGGATGACGAGTAGACTATGCTTCAGGCGACAGAGTCACTGTACTTTAGAGCGACGAATAGATTGTACTTCAGGCGACGGAGTCACTGTGCTTTAGGGCGACGAGTAGACTGTGCTTCAGGAGATGAGTAGACTAGGTCTTGAAGACGAAAGAGCCACTGCACGTCTAAGTTGAAGCGAGGGCGCTGTGTGAGGAAGTGAGCTAGCTGTGCTTCTGAGTCAAAGCGATGGCACAGCGAAGAGGCTGCGCTTCTGAGTCGAATCGAGAGCGCAGTGGGGAGGCTGCACTTCTAAATCGAATGAGCTAGTTTATGTCGAAGTTTTTAAGAGCGATTAATGACTGCTCTTCTTGATTGACGAGTCGATCGTCCTCTTCTTTAATTATCAAGAAGTACGTGGCCTAGGACTCAGTAAAATAAATATATTAAATGAGGTTCGTTGTGCTGAGTTCTAGGTTCATCCCATTAATTTGGACATCTTTGACCGACGGCCACGTGGCATGTTGGTTGGACCACACTCACCCTATATAAAGGGGAGTTTTTCTGAAGAGTCATCTTCCTCTCTTAGCATTCCAAACGCTATGCTTGATCCTGACTTAGCTTCGAACGGTCATTGGCCTTGTACAAGTCGGCTGATGGTTGTAGATCCATTCGTTCAGAGAAGCTGTGCCTTTGTAGAAGAACTGTTGCTGAGTTTTGAGATGCACTTGAGCGTTTGGCATAAGGTGTTCGAACCTGAACAATGTATTGGAGGTCTTTGAGATCCAAGCTTTCAGATTTGGATTGGTTGCCTATCCGAAGAGCCACAAGTTGTGCTCTGCCCTGCTCAATGGCGATGGCATGGCCTGTGATGTGGACTGAGTTCTCGCTCGGGCCAATAGCTGCTTCAGGAAGTAGCTCGCTCTGACAGCGCTGCGCGTCTGGAGGGCTGCTCGTCTGTGAAGACTAACCTCCTTGTATGGCGCCTGTGAAGATTAACCCTCTTGTAGATCTTTAGATGCCTTAGTTCTATTCATGATGAATCTTTAATAGATCCTTGTAGGCAAAGCTCTTTTCTTGTAATCATGATGAATCTGTAATAGATCTTTGTATGCATGATTTAATAAAAAGCTTTTTATGAAATGTGGTTTCTGATCTTCTGTCTGTACTTTCGGGTATATGCGCTTTTATGAAACTTTGTGTAGCGAGAACACTACCTTTGCTTTAGATATGTCTGTACATTTTCATACATCTACAATGGTGGAGTCACCCCACTATAGCATGGAGTTGTAATACTCCTTGTAGTGCTGTGCTACCGTGCTTCCTGTAAGGCACAACAGACATTCACTCTACCTGAGAACTCATTAAGGCGTTTAAGCCTTCCTCAACACAGGATCTGTTTTCGCAGAAAATATATAGTAGACAAAAGTGATTCTGGGTCCGTATTCCTTCTATCTCACAGATGACATATACCCATTGTTCCTGATATTTTTCCAGTTAGTGGTCCTCCCTTGAACCAAAAACCAGATGCCTAGTAGATTTTTCTTTGAACTAATAGTATAAAATTTTATGGTAGGATTACAATAACAAAATATCAGAATGCCTTTAAGCCCATTTTACTTACTGTGTCTTCGACCAGTTGGCTCTCGAGACCCTTTGTCAACAGATCTGCTAGGTTCTCCTGACTATGGACACCAATCACTACAATAACACCTCTCTTGATGAGATCGTGCACTGCTTTTTGCTTTAGCTGAACAGTTCTCTTCTTTCCGTTGAAGAGGTCATTCGATGCTACCGCAGCAGTTGTCTGGTTATCACAGTATATAAGTATTACCGGTATCTGTGTCCCAACCAATAAAATATTATACATGAGCTTTCGAAGCCATTCTGCTTCTTCTGCTGCAAAATCAAGTACAAAGAACTCAGATTCCATGGAGGAACGAGAGAGCATAGTCTGCTTCTTCGACTTTCACGATATAGCAGCTCCACCTATGGAGAAAATGAATCCTCTTGTGGATCTCTCTCTCTATCCCTGAGCACCAACTTGCATCATTGAAGCCTTCTACTACCAGCGGATCTCCGTTGTAGTATAATGCATATGTCTGAGTCTTCTTGAGATATCTAATTACCCGTTTTACAGCTTTCCAATGCTCAACACCTGGGTTGCTCGTGAATCGACTCAGCATTTCTACGACAAAAGCTATGTCAGACCTATTGGCAGTAGTAGCGTACATCAAACTCTCGATGATGCTTACATACTCCAGCTGCATAACGCTTTCCTTCGAATTCATCTTTAGCTTCAGGTCACACCTGTAAGATGTATCAATCACTGGAAGATCCTGATACCCGTAGCGTATGATCATCTTATCAATATAATGAGACTGTGACAATAATAGTCCAGTATCCGTCCGGATGATCTTGATGCCCAAGATCACATCAGCTTCCCCCAAGTCCTTCATACCCTTAGTCGAGATGAACTTCTTTGTCTACGTGACATAGCCCGTATCCGTACATAGGATATCGTCCACGTACAGACAACGATTACACCTCTTCCATCAATGAACTTCATATAAATACACTTGTCTGTTTTGCTGACCTTATAGCCATTTGACCATATGACCTTGTCAAACTTCTCATGCCATATTTTGGGAGCCTGCTTCAAATCGTACAAGGATTTCACCAACTTGTAGAATTTGTCTTCAAGACCCTTGACAACAAATCCTTCTGACTATTGCATGTAAGTATCTTCGGTTAGCTCACCATTCAGGAAAGCTATTTTTATATCCATCTGATGTATCACCAACTTATATATTGCTGCGAGAGCAATTAACATTCTGATGGTGGTCATCCGGGCTACTGGAGCATACGTGTCGAAGTAGTCAATCACCTACTTCTGAGAGAACCCATTGGCTACTAGCCTAGCCTTAAACTTGTTAATAGTTCTATCTGCTTTCATTTTCTTCTTGAAGATCCATTTACATCCGATGGGTTTCGCTCCTTCAGGAAGATCAACCAACATCCAAGTGTTATTGGAGATGATTGAATCAATTTTATTGTCGATCGCCTCCTTCCAGAAAATAATGTCTCTGGTCTTCATTGCCTCATCATAGATAAGCAGATCTGCTTCTACATAATAGGTGACAAAGTCATCTTCGAAGTCTTTCGGTATCCTTACTTGCTTAGTTGACGGCTCAGCGAGTTCTAGTTCAACAGTTGTTTCTGCAACTTCTTTTTCTTGGACTACGTTCATATTGGAAATTTTAATTTCCTGTGCACCCTCATTCTTCTCCGAAATATCTGTAAGAACAATATTCTTGTGCCTTGCGAATTTATCTTCAAAGTATTCAGCGTCGCAAAATTCAATGTTATAATTTGATTCTATATAAAGAATTCTTCGAGCATCACTCTTTTCGGCATATCTCAAGAAGATCGTCTTCGTAGTCCTTGTCCCGAGCTTCTGAATCTTCAGATCTGGGAGCTTTACATATGCCAGACACGCCCACACTCGAATGATATTCATGTTAGGTTTGACTTTGAACTAGAGTTCATGATTAGTGATGTCCGAAGTTGCATACGGCACTCTATTCAGAATAAAAGTGGCCGTCAACGCAGCTTCTCCCCAATAGCAATTTGGAAGACCCGCAGTCAATAGTATTGAGTTTATCATTTCTGTCAACGTTTTGTTCTTCCTTTCTGATACTCCGTTAGATTGAGAAGAATGCAGAGCAGTAGTCTCGTTAATGATTCCATGTTCTTTACAGAACGATGTGAATTTACGAGACCGTTACTCTCCGCCTCGATCACTTCTTATTCTTTTGAGTTGTTGTCTAGTTTGTCGTTCAGTTTTGGACATGAACACTTTGAATTTCTCGAACGCTTCATCTTTAGACTTCAGCAAGTATACGAACGCGTAGTTTGAGAAGTCATTGATGAAGGTTATAAAATACTTCATCCCGGCCTTTGTAGAGAATTGTTTGAAATCACAGATATCGAAGTGTATCAACTCCACAATATCTATGCTACGATTTGTCATGACCCGCACCCAATAATTGGGCGTGAGCCGTGGGTACGTCCAGCCTATGCCACAGAGTCGACGGTAGTACGTTGTCTAGTCATCTCCACATTTATAATTACAACCACGCAGTTTATACTCATTTGCACAATGTAAACCAATTCAACAGATAGGACCAAACAAGATGAATTCTATAAAATAGTTTGGAGAGATAGATAATGAATAATCTGACAAACTCCAATATCGATTAAAATGTACTAAAATGACATAATCTCCAAAGAAAAGCAATGTACTAGAGAACATCCACCAATCAACTCATGAGTCTCAAAAATAGGAATAACATCTAAAAGTCTTCGCTAAATCAATCTGTGAAAATACTAAGCAAATCTACTAAAAGCCATCTGTAGCAGGCAACTCCGCATAAGCAGCCTCCAGCTTGTCCTGTGCGCCAAAATCTGGATCTGCAGTGTGCTCATAATATGTGGTACAGAAATCCTCTAACTCATCACCTAAAATATTGGTTTTCCAGTCAGGAATGGAACAAGCACACAAACTGAAAAACTATCCGCAACATAATAGAGTCGACAGTACATGTATACAACATATGTAGAAGAAAATAAAAAGGTGAGCTGATGACATGGTATATCTAGAATAAAGTATGAATCGCAGAATATGATATGTCAACTGGAAAGAATATAAAAGCATAGTGACATGGTAAGTGGTGAAATATAAGAAAGTAATAAAATACAAGCTATCTAAGTGTATTAAAATATCTGTTTCGACATATGAACGACTAGGGGGTAAATCCGGTACCCTGCACGTGTCGTATGCAGCTGCTATTCTCCACGAAAGATACGGAGGATAGAATGGGAAGTTCACACGTCTACTAAGATATTTCCCCCTTCCGACCAGTACTCATGATCCCAAATAAGTCACGGACTACGAAAGAAGCTAAAACAAGAGTATAATAAATAGGGGTTCATGATACTAACTCGTGTGTCCATCGTGTCATCAAGTAAAGAAACATATGTTTAATATATACTGAGCAAAAACCATCAAAATTGGAAGCAGATCAGAAAGTGTACTTGCCTGTGGTCCTGAGCTGGGGGTGCGAGTCAAATGTCGAGTAGAATCCCAAGGGACCTATTGATAGATTAATATAATCAACACACAATTTTAAGAGTAGAATAAAATCTATCTATTGATTTGTTAAGTTATTAGGGCATCACCACTCTATTGGGTTTCCAAAATTAGATGGTTTGTGATTCCCTTTAGTGACTTAAGGCATACTGGGTCTTGAACTTGGTTTCTCTTCCTACTGGATTTGACTAATGCTCCTAGAGTGTATTCACCTAGGTATCATGGTATAGGTAGCCTTGTGTACTACTTAATTCCTCTGACCTCCTCTAGTATGCCACTTATTAGTTGGTCCCAAACACAGATCACCAGTTGGCCTCATAACACACTCCTCATATACCCTTCCAACTCGACCCTGGATCTTGATAGGTGTCTTACATGTACCCCTACAATTTGGGTCCTGGCACCAAGTATCCTATGGGGCTCTCATATGCCAATCCTGACATTCCAGTGCACCTGACCCTAGACTTAAGGTGCTTTCCTTTAGAAATAGCAATATCTAGGATTCCAGCACAGTCAATGGTTATACCTACCTGTCTCAGGATACATTGGGTGACCAAAAAGGCTAGGACATTACAATTCTAGGTACAATGTTACTTAATTGTATTGTGTATAGTTTACCTACTCTCCTGGTCACTGCAGAGAAGTATGTACTGCTACCTCACCTGGCTTATTGCAGCAGTACACAGGTTCAACTCCTGGACTCTCATTATAAGGAGTTGACACCCTTAATACTTGCCTCATTTTTGGGGACATGCTAACACTCAAAAGTATTCGGATACTAATAGCAGTATCCTTGCAACTTCTTGTCCTGCACCCACATGGATCCCTGATCCTGATACACTAGTGTATCAAATTACTACAACCCGGTTGCCCCCTAAACTGGAAATACTTTATTCTTGCATTGTTGTGAGTGATTCCTAAATTCACTCGGGGATACACTGGTTGCCTATTGCTTGATGTACAAGGGTGTATCATTAAGTGGGCTAACTAGTCTAATTGAAGTCTCCCTTGGCACAGGGTTGCCATCCTCTATTAACACCTAGATATTATCCCCTGGCTACTGGATATGGAACCCTTGGTTCCTGTACTCCTAATGCTGATGTATACATATACATGTGCTACTGCTACCTGGTGTTGACTAGCATATCAGTGAGTGGTTTGCAATCTCCTTCCTGACACCACCTCCTACTGATTTTAGCCTACACTCAGGCACCTAAACTCCCATTGGTCCTTTCTTTGGGACCCCAAGCCTTAAGGTTCTGCCACCTACCCAAGTCTGGATCCACAGGGTCATCCCAGATTACTTGGTGCAATAAGTGTTTTTATATCAGTGAATATACAAGGGAAATTTACATGTTAGTACTCATATGATACCAGTGGATACTAGGATACCAGGGTCATCCAAGATTACATGTTGTACTCAGTGATTACTAGGAAATATTCGTATGTACACAAGACTGTGGTGTGTCTACCACTCCATGTTGCTAGAACAGGTACAGGTGTCTATACTTGTGTTACTCCCTACACTATGTTTCCTATGGTTTGACACTTTGGTACAGTCAAGGGTACTTATTCATCAGTTCTGCTACCCCAATAATCTCTATACCCAACTTCGATACACCAATTTGGTGTCCTGTACCACAGCTACCATTGGCCAGGAAACCCCTCCTACTATTTAATACCCATGGGATCTGATACATGGTATTGGAGGGGGCTTCTGACCCTGCTGTCATGTTAGCCCCAATTTATGGGATACATCCAGTTTGATATCAATGTTCATTGACCTAGAACCATATATTACTGCTGTACCATAGCCCTCAATGGTGGTCTGATGTTAGGACTCTACTGGACACTTAGCACCCTCTATAAGCTAACACTGATACTCAACTATTGCTACCCACATGGCCTTCTGTCTCCATTACCCAATTTCTCTACCTACACCCCTTGTACCCTACCTACTGAACATGGGCACAGGGACTAGTCTCCTACTGTTGGTCAAGGCCTACACCCATCTGTAATACACAAAGGATAGAACTTAATCACAGTCTAATCTAGGCTTCCCTTTCTAGTACACTACATATATATTGATCATGTGGTCTGCCCCTGGGAGGATCCATCCCAACACCCTACAATCATACCCTTTTTTCATACTTCAGGTAATCCTGGTATCAGAGGAGATATGATACTCTATTTTATACAGATATGTGTCTGCTCTTATACTCCCAAGTCACCTTAGTCTAATCAAGAGGGTCCTGACTTGGTACTGGCATGTATATTTCGATAGGTGATCCCTGTCCTCTGTTTGGCCTACCAGGCTTGAACAGTGGATACACTTCCCTTCCTGTTATCTTGCACTAGACCCTTATAAATAGTCCTAGCTGCCTATGCCTAGAGGAACAACTAATAACCATGGACTGATATGTAACTCTATGGACTAGTATAACTAGATTAAGGTATGCAATTGGGTATCCTTGCCTAGAATGACACGCAAAGGTATCTCCTTAGCCAGGACACCCTGTTGATACTCAGGAATACCTATCATAGGCATCCCCCTTGACCCATCTGACATGCTAAAATGACACTAAGGTATTACAAGAGCTATGGATCGAAGAGGGTCTGATTCAATACTGCCCCTTCCCTTAGTTCCTTCTAGGAGTTATATCAGGTACTAATGGATCCAGTCCAAGTTTTACTATTGATAGAAATTCACAAGTACTTCAAAATTTGGTAGATGGTTTCCTCTGGGTGATGGCAAGTCTGAGATTAATTCTCGATCACTGAAACCTCTCCCTACTGGTTTTTCCTGCGGTGGCAAGATGGCTTGCTAGGGTTTGAAGGGTGAAAAGGTCGGCTGGCCTGCTATATATGTACCTGTGGTTTGGATTGATCTATGGGAGAACTGGATATGGGGTCTTCGATTTTGAATATTGCTTGGTTTGATCTCTGGAGGCTTTGGGTTTATCCTATCTGTGACTTGAATGCTCGGGGTGATGTGATCTGGGATTTGAATTCCTAGTGTTTTAAAATTGGGATACTGATTTCATGGGGTCGGCCAACAGAAGGATCGGATAGAGGAAAACTAAATTCAAAAGGGTAGTTTGGATTTACACCCAAGGATTGAGACTGTCACCTTTTTCTAATTGGAGATTTGAATGCAAGGGCTTAGGAGTTCGTATTTAAACAATGAAGTTCATATAAAGCAGTTGAGATTTGAGTCTCAACTTTCCCTTTTAGTCCCTATCAATAGAATATTAATACCTTATCCCTTTTACATTGTCATTACTAAGTCAATAAGATAACTAAAAGAAAATTAATGAATGAGCACGAGCTGTAATTAATAACAAAAAGGAGAATTGGTCTAGGGGTTTACAAATCTACCTTCCTTAAAATAATTTTGTCCTCGAAATTAAAGACAGACACAAGGGTAGGAACTTATACCTCATGCCTCGAAAAGGTGAGGATAGCGCTCTCGCATCTCGTCTTCCCTCTCCCAAGTGGATTCGCCTGGAGAATGGTGCCTCCACGCGACACGCACCAATAGAATAGTCTGGTTGTGCAGCACTTTCTTCCTGCGATCCAAGATCTCTTTACATGACCCGTACCCACTGTGAGGGCACGAGTGCGTAACAACGTCCAGCCTACGGCACAGTGTCGGCGGTAGAACGCTGTCCTAGGTTACTATCTAACCAATAACTCACGCGATATATAATGTGCTCATCATGATTAACTCCGAACGGAGGACAAGTATAAGATATTGTAACTCAATCACAGTCTAAGCACGATAAGATAACACAGAAGAAATAACTAAGAAATAGGAAGATAACTACTAAATTAATGACAACTCTCAACAATCTCAAATACTACACAAGTCTCAAATCAATACAACAAGTTCAACATGAAAAACAGATTCTAGTCTACTAAACTAAATCCCGATCACTCCTGAGTGTCGGGGCCAAGGTAGCCATCCCGTCTTCGGGTCCATAATATGTAGAGAATGTGTCCTTAGGGCAATCATCTGTAAAATTTTCAACAGGTCCAGTCAGGACAGGAACGAGCACAATATCATCTAGAAAACCCAAGTAAATGACAGAGAACTATAAAGCAGTTATAGACAGTTGTATTGATGTACATGGCAGTTTATATTCAGGTGATGGTATATAGAGACAGAAAAGTACAAGGAAAGTAAGTAACTAAACAAGAGAAGAATCATGGCAATAAAGACTATAAAATAGAAACTAGCTGAACTAGAATAACATGGTATGAGTCCAGATAGTAAATGTTGACAAGTGTAACTCCAATGTAAGTCCAGTACAAGATAAATCTAATACAAGATGAATCCAGTACAAGACGATTCCAGTCATAGTGATCAATGATTCCAGGGTGAGTCCAGCCTATACTCTAATAGTAGTTTTAAAATATCGAGATCGACATGTAAACTACTGTAGGTAATACGGCACATCACACACCTGGCCGGGTGTGAGATAGCTATCATTCCAGTAGATTCTAGTTGGAAGATTCCAGATTGGGGTATGTCTATATGTCTTACTCAAGTATTTTCCCTCCCAGCAAGTACAAGTGATTCCAGAATACGACACGAAAATCGAGATGAGTCTAGCCAAATATGATGATACCAGTAAGTGATTCCAGGGTGATTCCAGTAATAGAAGCCAGACATGATGATACCAGTAATAGAGGCCAGACAATATGGTATGTGTGTCGCATACATGAATCCAGAATATCCATACATTTTGTAACAGAGAATCACATGCAGCTAACTAGAACTGAAGTACAGTAATTGACAAGTAAATGAGAGAACTATCAGAGAATGTACTCGCCTGCTACTCTAAAAAGAGTAGTATAATATCAGATGTCTGCACCAGAGCCAC
Source organism: Iris pallida (assembly GCA_029216955.1). NCBI lineage: Eukaryota > Viridiplantae > Streptophyta > Magnoliopsida > Asparagales > Iridaceae > Iris > Iris pallida. The sequence goes on along the minus strand of JANAVB010028820.1, from coordinate 6,175,354 downwards.
AATGTCCTAAACAGAGCAATATGGGTTATAATATGTTTAAAATAAGGTAAATGAAGTCTACGATGCAATCTACATAATTTCTAGGTCAATCTAGGTCAAAGTCAACTCTAAGTCAAACCTGGTCAACTGTCTAGGTCAAACTAGGTCAATCCTAGTCCAGTCAAGTCTCACTAGGCCTAACCAAGCCTAGACTAACACCCAAGCAACATCACAAAGTTACAAATCAACACACATTATATATATATCATATATATACATAGACATGGGTCACAATCAAATAGATACATATATATGCATGTCAATATTCTACATTACCAACTTGTATTCCTTCATTACATTTACTTACACATGGATGCATTCTCACACATCCACATTACATGCATACATTCACATGATGCATACTTGCATTACTTACATGCATATCTATTTACAATGCATATAATTAGATATCATGCATATATGTTGCATAATGTATCCTACATGCATATTGCATATATTATCCACACATTGCATAATTATACTTCATGACATACATGTTTCACAATTATATTATTCATGCGTATATATCAACATGTATATAGATTACAGAGAGATAGAGGGGGTGAGGTTGTGTATTTACATTACAGTTTGGTGTGGTAGTGTGTGTGGCTGAAACTAACATGTGTGTGTGTGTCAGTGGTGTAGGAATGTGTGTTATAGAGCTAACAGTGAATAAGGGAATCAAGTGATGTGTGACAGGAATGGTTAGTGAAGAGTGTCACATGTATTCATATAGGAAGTAGCTTAGTGTCATAGTGAAGGGAAATCAAGTAATGTGTGTGTTTGTGTGATAACATACACATGTGTGTATAGGAATCTAACATATGTGTTCACAGTTTTCAGGATTAGATGGGTGTGTGTGATAGGTCTTAGGCTAGTATATATAAATATGGGTGTGTGTTGATGGTACATGTGGACAGTAGAGTGTAATGTGTCAATAGAGTGTGTAATACAAGGGGTTAACAGGAATTCAATAGGGAAAATGTGTTAGTGTCTAGGTGTACATGTGTGTGTGCTCTCAGAAATTTGAAGAGTGTCACCTGTGTGTGTGTATATATGTAAACTATAGTGTATGTAATGAAGGGGGTTAGTAAAATCAGGAATGCAGTGAGTGTAGGGTGAGAATGTGTGAAGACAATGGAAATGATTCTCAGGATTAAAGCAAACAGTGAGTGAGTGAGGGTGTAGCTCAGGTTATATGTGTACAAACTCAGGAAAACCCTGTAATTGACAGTTCCTTATCACTATCCAACCCAAGTTTCAAATTCCCATTACTTCCAATACAAGCACAACCCCACTTGACAGTTAACTCAAATGTCCCCACATCTTCAACAGTAAACTAACACATGTAATTGATTCTAACAGGGAAATCCAAGTATTGAAATCAGTTTTAGAAAAAAAATTAAAATCAGAATTTAAACCCTGAATAAGTATCAGTTGACAGTTTCAGTCCATTTCCATGATCAAAATCTCATTTCTTGTGAAAACAACCTAATCTAACATGAAAAACCAAACTAGCAGGAACTAATACATATGTATGGATCAAATATGGCGATTAAACATTAATTTAAAACAGTTAAACAGGGAATGAATTTTCAAAAATTCCAAAACTGGAGTCGCGTATCAGTACAATGGGGAAAATGAATTTCGAACTATCAAACATTGATAACAGTCTAAATTAATGGTTGGTGAAGGTGTGTGCACATGACAGGGGGTTATACTAGTCGATTCATGTCCACAAAAGTGGACACGACGTGTCCAATCCCGTTCGAACACACACAAACACATGCACAGGCACACAGCGTCGTGCACACGTGTGTGTCGCTCTAGGACACGACACAGGGCGACCCGTGTCTCGTGCTTATGCATGTGGGTTCGCCTAGGATAGGGCTAGGGGTCTAGCACCCTGCACCGTGTCAGGGTCATGTCGTGTCAGCGTTCTAGCCGCGTGTCAGTAGCGCGAATTCACGCGTGTACAGCCTGCACGCGCGGCCAGTGCGGCCAGTGCGGGAAGGATAACTCCTCGCACACTGCACCATATGGCCTTAAATTTTGGAAGAGCCATGTCAGTCAGTGCCCTGACATCCTCTCAAAGTTTGGCGTGTCCTCGTATCTGATACAGGGAAAAATTGAGCCCGTACAGCAGGACAGTGCACGTGTCCTCGTGCGCACGTGTCCAACACCAAATCCAACACAAAAACGACACCAAAATATCTAACACCCTTCACAAAAATTAATGTACATATTTAGATCTTCAAATTCATGTAATTAGATTTACAAAAATCAAAAATAAATTCATAAGTGACATTTAATCAAACACCTATACGTACACTATGACACGTGTCCGATACGGACACCAAATGGAGAATTTGTCTCAAACTTCAGGGACAGGTAGGGGACTCCAAGATCTAGTCTTAAATGCAAAGAAAACAGAATATTATATCAATTTATGGAAATTTACCTATAAGTGCAAAAGCATGAAAAAGCTCCAAATGGGGGATTCCTTCTTGCTAGCCAAATGCTCCCAAATTGTCCCAAAGATGGGATTAAACTCCACAATCAGAAAATAGGAGGGTATTAGGCTCTAATGCAAGAAACTAGAGTAGAAAAGGATTTAAAATGAAGATTTTATGGAATGGGGAAGAATTAACAAACCTTTCCTTCTCTAAGTGCTCCTTCAATACAAAAGAGGCAAGAACTAATTGGAAGAATACTTATAGGGAAGGGGGAAGCCCTAAGTGGCTGGCCATGGGCTGATTTCTAGGATTAGGGTTTAGTTATTTGGGCTATGGGCTTAAGCCACAAGTCATTAAGTCATGAAATTATAAGTCATTGCATTAAACCATAAGTCATGACTAGTTTACTCTAAACTGAATCCTCTCATTCTAAAACTAACTTCTAATGACTAAAATGGGTTAACTCAAGTTAGACTAGGGTTACCATAGCTAGAGTTAGGTTCTAGGCTAGTCTACTAGGTCTCAACAAGTCAAAGTCAAACTAGAATTCACCAATGCAATAAATAATTAAATAATTCAAATAAGTCAAAATGACCAAATTACCCCTAGACTAAAAATGATAATTAAATATCCCTAATCACATAGTTAGGCTCTAGGTCATACAGTCTCTAGGGTTTCACTAGCAGCACATCAAAATCACAAGTCATGACTTAAAACAGTTTTTAAATAATTTAAAAATGATTAAAAATCACAAAAAATCATAATGTGAAATAAATATCAATAAATAATAATAATAATTACAAAATTTCAAAATTATCCTCATCTAAAAAACTGGGTGTTACATCTCTACGGGCTGCTCCTGGTAGCTAAGGCTCGATCCCACCTCAATCTCTGCGTGGTCTCGCACGTGACTGGGGTCTGCCACGTACTGTCTCAACTGGGACACGTGGAATACATTGTGCACTCCCTCCAATGCGGGCGGTAATGCCAAGTGGTATGCCACCTCTTCGATCTTCTCGAGGATGTCAAATGGTCCGATGTACCTCGGACTGAGCTTTTTGCCTCCTCCGAAACGTATCGTACCACATGTCAGAGATATCTTCAAGAACACCATGTCGCCAACCTAGAATTAAACAAGAGATTATGACCTGCTCCTATCATTATTAACAGCCTCAACTCATGAAAAATTATACCTCAAACTCTAACGATCTTTGATAACTTTCGGTCCAGTGCTTCTGCCAGTCCTGAACCACACGAAGTCGCTCCCTAATCAGCTTCACCTTCTCTGCAGCATCCACGATCATCTTGGGCCCTAATAATGCTCTCTCACCCATGTCGTCCCAAGATAGTGGGGTACGACATCTTCGCCCGTACGAAGCCTCAAAAGGCGACATCCCGATACTAGCTTGGTAGCTGTTGTTATAGGAGAACTCCACGATGTGAAGGTGATCCTCCCACGAGCTACCAAAGTCCAGTACGCATGTCCGCAGCATATCCTCGAGCATCTGAATGGTCCACTCCGACTGTTCGTCTGTCTGTAGGTGACAGGCTGTGCTAAACTTGAGCAAGGTACCCAAGCTAGCCTGCAAGCTCCTCCAAAAGTGAGATGTGAACCAGCTGTCACGATCGAAGACGATAATCACTGGAACACCATGCAACCTGACGATCTGCTTCACATACAACTCTGCCAATCTCTCCGTGGATAGTCCCACTTTGAATGGTATAAAGTGGGCCGACTTGGTCAACCTGTCAACGATGACTCAAATCGCATCCTTCCCGCCTGGCGAACGTGGAAGACCGAAAACAAAATCTATAGTGATATGTTCCCACTTCCACTCGAGAATCGACAACTGCTGAAGTAAACCTCCGGGTCTCTGTCTCTCAGCTTTGACCTGCTGACACACAAGGTATCTAGAAACGAAGCGTGCCACCTCACGCTTCATGCCATACCACCATACGTGGGCTCTCATATCCTTGTACATCTTCTTGGCTCCAGGATGCAAGGAATACTGAGAACGGTGTGCCTCCTGTATGACCTCCTCTAGCAGCTCTCTACTAGGTACACACAATCTCATCCCATACCTCAACGAGCCATCCTCTACAATGGTGAAGTCCTCTAGTAAACCATCCCGTGCCTGCGCGATGATACAACTCAGCTGTTCATCCTGGTGCTGTGCCTCTCGTATTTTGTCCATCAGTCCAGACTGAATCTGCATGCCCATCATCTGCATCTCGACTCTGGGAATGACGACCTCAATGCTTAAGCTCTCCAAGTCTGCTAACAAGTGTCGGTCTCTCATCAAGAACATAGCCACTGGATACTGACTCAAGGCGCCCGCAACTACGTTCGTCTTTCCCGGATGGTACTGCAACAAGATGTCAAAATCCTTCATCAATTCTGGCCATCTGCGTTGCCTTATATTCAGCTCCTTCTGTGTGAAAATGTACTTCAAGATTTTGTGGTCAGAGAATATTTTTACATGCTCTCTGTACAAGTAGTGTTTCCACAACTTCAGGACGAATATAACTGCCGCCAACTCTAGGTCATGGGTGGGGTAATTCTTCTCATGAGGTTGCAACTGTCTGGACGCATACGCTATCACCTTCTTGTTCTGCTCCAAAATACACCCTGAGTCCTTTCCTGAAGCATTGCTATAGATAGAGAAACCATCAAAACCGGATGGCAGCGTCAATATGGGAGCTATCGTCAACCTCTTCTTCAGCTCGTCGAACGCAGCCTAGCAGTCCTCTATCCATACGAACTTTACGTCCTTCCGAGTGAGCCTAGTCATCGGCTCTATAATTTGAGCAAAGTCCTGCACGAACGTTCTGTAGTACCCCGCCAATCCCAAGAAGCTTCGAATCTCAGCCACAGAAGTCGGAGTAGTCCATGACTCAACAGCAGTAATCTTCTTCGGGTCAACGAATATACCGTCTCCGGTCACCACATGCCCAAGGAATTCCATCATGTCTAGAAAAAACTCGCACTTAGAAAGCTTTTCGTAGAGTTTATCCTTCCTGAGGGTCTCCAGTACGATCCTCATATTCTTCTCGTGCTCTACCGGCGACTTCGAATAAATGAGAATGTCGTCGATGAAGACCACTAAAAATTAATCAAGGTATGGATGGAATACCTTGTTCATCAAATTCTTGAAGACTGTCGGGGCATTGGTCAACCCAAACGGCATCACCATAAATTCGTACTGGCCGTACTTGGTCTGGAAAGCTGTCTTCGGTATATCCTCCTTCTTCACCTTCACTTGGTGGTATCCCGACCTCAAGTCGATCTTTGAGAATACCCGTGCACCGCTCAACTGATCAAAAAGATCGTCAATTCTTGGTAGCGGGTATTTGTTCTTGATCATCTTGTTATTCAAGGTCCGATAATCGATACACATACGTACCGTCCTGTCCTTTTTTGGCACAAACAACACCGGTGCACCCCAAGGTGACGAACTCGATCTAATGAACCCTTTCTCTAGTAGCTCGTCGATCTGCTTCTTCAATTCCACGACTTTTTTGCTGTTGATCCTGTACACTCGCTGTGACTCTGGCTCTGCGTCTGGCACAAGATCAATGGAAAACTCTACATCTCTGTCTGACGGTAGTCCTGGCAGCTCCTCGGGAAAAACGTCGAGAAACTCGATGATGATGGGATGAGGTAGCTCCTTCTTTGCTACCATGGTCCCACAAAGAGCGTCGCCATGCTGCTCTACTGATCCTCTAGCGAACTCGAACACGGTCTCCCAGGCGGACTAAACACAACACATCCGCGATGACAATCAATGCTGGCAAAATGCTTACTCAACCAGTCCATGTCGAGCACTATATCAAAGCTTGGGAGTGGCATTATGAGTAAACTAGCACACATTTCCCGGCCTCCTATGGTAATGCAGCGACCGACGCAAACATCCTTCACCAAGATGATGCCTCCGCCAGTCAAGATTTTGTAGGTATAGTCTAAAGGCTCAAATACAATACTATGTCTAAAAATAAAAGCTATAGATATGAAGCTATGACTGGTGCCAGAATCGAATAAAGCAATAGCTGAAAAAGACTCAAGGAGAACAAAACCTGCTATCACATCAGGAGATGCTAGTATCTTCTCGACCGCCATGGTATAAGCTCTGTCCTGCTGCTGGTGCTGGACGAAGCGCTGCTGCTGTGTGGGAAGGGGTCCCCTATGCTGCTGGGGTATCTTGGGCCTCGTCGGTGCTCCTGGGCCAGAAGATGCCCCCTGTGCTGAACGGGGCGGTACTAGGGTGCACTCTCACACCTTATGTGCACTCGACCCATAGAATAGATATACTCTGAGTCGCTTCCTGCACACCTCCTATGTATGCCCTGGCTTCTAACAGTAGGTGTAAGGGCCTACTGGCTGTCTCTGCAGATTCTGCTGAATAGGAGATGCTCTAGCTGGAGGCTGGTACTGCTGCTGGTTGTAGCGGGGCTGTGGCTGATGCTGCTATGCTGCGGTCTTTCCCGAAGAATTAGATCATTTTGCCGATCTGGACTGGCTGTTGCCTCCTCCATAGGCGTCTCGATCCCTCCTCTGTTTGCGCTTCATATCCTTTTCCACTGCTTGTGCAACCTTAAGGATTCCTTCGTAGGTGGTGGCCTGGATGGTGGCGATGGCAATGCAAATATCATGCGATAGCCCTTTTCTGAACTTCGTCGCTTTGGTTTCCGGAGTCAAGGCATCTGCGAAGCGGCTGAGGTAGGAGAACTCGGTGGTGTACTTGTCGGTGGAGAGATTGTCCTGCTCCAGGCTCTCAAACTCATTCTCTAGCTCTTCTCTGGCCGCGTCGGGGTAGAACTTCGTCTTGAATAGCTTCTTGAATTCTTCCTATGTCACATCTGGCATGGTGAATCGAGGCTCGTCTCTATACCATGTGTAGGTGATGTCATAGAGCTGCATGCTAGCCGTCTCGACCTTCTTGTCTTCAGGAATTTAAGCCATCCGGAGGTTACGATCCATGTTCTCCAACCAGTCGTCTGCGTAGAGTATCCCTTCCGTTTCCTTGAATTCCCTGGGCCTAAGGTCCATAAAATTCTTCGAAGTTTCGAGGCACAGTGGGGGAGCATCTCTAGTCTGAAGGGCCTCCTTCAGGGTATCACAGAAGACGTTGGCCTGCCGTATCTGGGAAGTGATGAGTTGCTGGAAGATCCCAAGGAGCGTAGCATTGTCCAGCACAGGCGCTGGAGGCAAAACTGGGGCTGGATGCTGGAAGTGTGCTGGTGGAGGAAACTGTGCTGGTGGCAGAGTCGGCGGAGGGAACTGGGAAGGTGGTGGAATGTCGCCTCGGCAGAATCTCGAAGTCTACGGCTGGGGCGTCTCGCCTAGATAGGTGAAATTGCCTCCATGGGTCGGTGGGGTTCCGTTCGTGGAAGTCCCGTCGACGGTTGCTGGGGTGTTCGGGGGAGCGGTGTTCCTGCCTTGAGAATCCATCTATCTGTCACAAAAGGAAAATTTGTTAGTCGGTATGGAGATTCAAACAGGATGTAGATCAAGGAGTAATTGAAATCAAATAGGGAAGTCAATAACGGTTTAGAACATGTGGAGATGGTCCTTAACACTAATCTTATTCATAGGCTCGCAGTAGTACATCAAAGTTGAGTACTACCACGAGTTTTGCTGTTTTTGTGAAAACAGACCTGCATGGGCCACCAGAAAAAATGTGTCACGATCCGCACCCAATAATTGGGCATGAGCCGTGGGTACGTCCAACCTACGCCGCAGAGTCGGCGGTAGTACGCTATCTAGTCATCTCCACATTTATAAATACAACTACGCAGTTTATACTCATTTGCACAATGTAAACCAATTCAATTGATAAGACCAAACAAGATGAATTCTATAAAATAGTTTGGAGAGATAGATAATGAATAATCTGACAAACTCCAATATCGATCAAAATGTACTAAAATAACATAATCTCTAAAGAAAAGCAATGTACTAGAGAACATCCACCAATCAACTCATAAGTCTCAAAAATAGGAATAACATCTAAAAGTCTTCGCTAAATCAATCTGTGAAAATACTAAGCAAATCTACTAAAAGTCATCTATAGCAGCCAACTACGCATAAGCAGCCTCAAGCTCGTCCTGTGCGCCAAAATCTGGATCTACAGTGTGCTCATAATATGTGGTACAGAAATCCTCTAACTCATCACCTAAAATATTGGTTTTCCAGTCAAGAATGGAACAAGCACACAAACTAAAAAACTATCCGCAACATAATAGAGTCGACAGTACATGTATACAACATATGTAGAAGAAAACAGAAAGGTGAGCTGATGACATGGTATATCTAGAATAAATTATGAATCGCAGAATATGATATGTCAACTGGAAAGAATTTATAAGCATAGTGACATGGTAAGTGGTGAAATGTAAGGAAGTAATAAAAGACAAGCTATCTAAGTGTATTAAAATATCTGTTTCGACATATGAACGGCTAGGGGGTAAATCCGACACCCTGCACGTGTCGTGTGCAGCTTCTATTCTCCACGAAATACACAGGGATAGAATGGGAAGTTCACACGTCTACTAAGATATTTCCTCCTTCCGACCAGTACTCATAAACCCAAACAAGTCACGAACTATGAAAGAAGCTAAAACAAGAGTATAATAAATGGGGGTTCATGATACTAACTCGTGTGTCCATCGTGTCATCAAACAAAGGAACGTATGTTTAATATATACTGAGCAAAAACCATCAGAATTAGAAGCAGATCAGAAAGTGTACTTGCTTGTGGTCCTGAGTTGGGGGTGCGAGTCAAATGTCGATTCGAAGCCCAAGGGACCTATTGATAGATTAATATAATCAATACACAGTTTTAAGAGTACAGTAAAATCTATCTATTGATTTGTTAAGTTATTAGGGCATCACCACCCAATTGGGTTTCCAAAATTAGATAGGTTTGTGATTCCCTTTTGTGACTTAAGATATACTGGGTCTTGGACTTGGTTTCTCTTCCTACTGGATTTGACTAATGCTCCTAGAGTGTATTTACCTAGGTATCATGGTATAGGTAGCCTTGTGTACTACTTAATTCCCCTGACCTCCTTTAGTATGCCAATTATTAGTTGGTCCCAAACACAGATCACCAGTTGGCCTCATAACACACTCCTCACATACCCTTCCAACTCGATCCTAAATCATGACAGGTGTCTTACATGTACCCCTACAATTTGGGTCCTGGCACCAAGTATCATGTGGGGCTCTCATATGCCAATCCTGACATTCCAGTGCACCTGACCCTAGACTTGGGGTGCTTTCCTTTTGAAATAGCAATATCTAGGATTCCAGCACAGTCAATGGTTATACCTACCTGTCTCAGGATACATTGGGTAACCAAAAAGGCTAGGATATTGAAATTCTAGGTACAATGTTACTTAATAGTAGTGTGTGTAGTTTACCTACTCTCCTGGTCACTGCAGAAATATATGTACTGCTGCCTCACCTGGCTTATTGCAGCAGTACACAGGTTCAACTCCTGGACTCTCATTATAAGGAGTTGACACCCTTAATACTTGCCTCATTTTTTTGGGACATGCTAACACTCAAAAGTATCCGGATACTGTTAGCAGTATCCTTGCAACTTCTTGTCCTGCACCCACATGGATCCCTGATCCTGATACACTAGTGTATCAAATTGCTACAACCCGGTTGCCCCCTAAACTGGAAATACTTTATTCTTGTATTGTTGTGAGTGATTCCTAAATTCACTCGGGGATACACTGGTTGCCTATTGCTTGATGTACAAGAGTGTATCATTAAGTGGGCTAACTAGTCTACCTGAAGTCTCCCTTGGCACAGGCTTGCCATCCTCTATTAACACCTAGATATTATCCCCTGGCTACTGGATATGGAACCCTTGGTTCCTGTACTCCTAATGCTGATGTATATATATACATATACATGTGTTACTGCTACCTGGTGTTGACTAGCATATCAGTGAGTGGTTTGCAATCTCCTTTCTGACACCACCTCCTACTGATTTTAGCCTACACTCAGGCACCTAAACTCCCATTGGTCCTTTCTTTGGGACCCCAAGCCTTAAGGTTCTGCCACCTACCTAAGTTTGGATCCATAGGGTCATCCCAGATTACTTGGTGCAATAAGTGTTTTCATATCAGTGAATATACAAGGGAAATTAACATGTTAGTACTCATATGATACTAGTGGATACTAGGATACCAGGGTCATCCAAGATTACATGTTGTACTCAGTGATTACTAGGAAATATTCGTATGTACACAGGACTGTGGTGTGTCTACCACTCCATGTTGCTGGAACAGGTACGGGTGTTTATACTTGTGTTACTCCCTACACTCTGTTTCCTATGGTTTCACACTTTGGTACAGTCAAGGGTACTTATTCATCAGTTCTGCTACCCCAATAATCTCTATACCCAACTTCCATACACCAATTTGGTGTCCTGTACCACAGCTACCATTGGCCAAGAAACCCCTCCTACTATTTAATACCCATGGGATTTGATACATGGTATTGGAGGGGGCTTCTGACCCTGCTGTCATGTTAGCCCCAATTTATGGGATACATCCAGTCTGATATCATTGTTCATTGACCTAGTACCATATATTACTGCTGTACCATAGCCTTCAGTGGTAGTCTGATGTTAGGACTCTACTGGACACTTAGCACCCTCTATAAGCTAACACTGATACTCAACTATTGCTACCCACATGGCCTTCTATCTCCATTACCCAATTTCTCTACCTACACCTCTTGTACCCTACCTACTGAACATGGGCACAGGGACTAGTCTCCTACTGTTGGTCAAGGCCTACACCCATCTGTAATACACAAAGGATATATCTTAATCACAGTCTAATCTAGGCTTCCCTTTCTAGTACACTATATATATATTGATCCCGTGGTCTGCCCCTGGGATGACCCATCCCAACACCCTACAATCATACCCTTTCTTCATACTTCAGGTAATCCTGGTATCAGAGAAGATATGATACTCTATTTTATACAGATATGTGTCTGCTAGACACTCTTATACTCCCAAGTCACCTTAGTCTAATCAAGAGGGTCCTGACTTGGTACTGGCATGTGTATTTCGATGGGTGATCCCTGTCCTCTGTTTGGCCTACCAGGCTTGAACAGTGGATACACTTCCCTTCATGTTATCTTGTACTAGACCCTTATAAATAGTCCTAGCTGCCTATGCCTAGAGAAACAACTAATAACCATGGACTGATATGTAACTCTATGGACTAGTATAACTAGATTAAGGTATGCAATTGGGTATCCTTGCCTAGACTAACACACAAAGGTATCTCCTTAGCCAGGACACCCTGTTGCTACTCAGGAATACCTATCATAGGCATCCCCCATGACCCATCTGACATGCTAAAATGACACTAAGGTATTACAAGAGCTATGGATCGAAGAGGGTCTGATTCAATACTGCCCCCTTCCCTTAGTTCCTTCTAGGAGTTATATCAGGTACTAATGGATCCAGTCTAAGTTTTACTATTGATAGAAATTCACAAGTACTTTAAAATTTGGTAGATGGTTACCTCTGGGTGATGGCAAGTCTGAGATTAATTTTCGATCACTGAAACCTCACCCTCCTGGTTTTTCCTGCGGTGGCAAGATGGCTTGCTAGGGTTTGAAGGGTGACAAGGTCGGCTGGCCTGCTATATATATACCTGTGGCTTGGATTGATCTATGGGAGAACTGGATATGGGGTCTTCTATTTTGAATATTGCTTGGTTTGATCTCTGGAGGCTTTGGGTTTATCCTATCTGTGATTTGAATGCTCGGGGTGATGTGATCTGGGATTTAAATTCCCAGTATTTTGAAATTGGGATGCTGATTTCCTGGGGTCGGCCAACAGAAGGATCGGATAGAGGGAAACTAAATTCAAAAGGGTAGTTTGGATTTACACCCAAGGATTGAGACTGTCACCCTTTTCTAATTGGAGATTTGAATGCAAGGGCTTAGGAGTTCGTATTTAAACAATGAAGTTCATATAAAGCAGTTGAGATTTGAGTCTCAACTTTCCCTTTTAGTCCCTATCAATAGAATATTAATACCTTGCCCCTTTTATATTGTCATTACTAAGTCAATAAGATAACTAAAAGAAAATTAATGAATGAGCACGAGCTGTAATTAATAACAAAAAGGAGAATTGGTCTAGGGGTTTACACGATTAACCCGAGGAAGGGGTTTCCTTGCGATCTTCGTCTGAGCACACACTTCACATTTCTCTACCTTATCCCCATATTTGGAGATAAGTCCTAGACTAGGCATTTTGTTTATTCTTTTACAATAAACATGTCCTAGTCTATTATGCCACAACTCAAGAGTATAATCAGAATGAATGATTGCATTAAATTCATTAGATTGATTTATAAGCTAAAGTTTAAACATTACTTCGATATAAAATACTTTCTCGAAGTATGTTCCTTTTATGGACATCACCATCTGGCCAACATTGATATATATTATTTGGCCTGTATTACAGAGTAGGCCTCCAGATATCAGGTTCTTTATAATAGTAGGTACATGCTTCACGTCTTGAAGCATCAGAGACTTCTCTGAAGTCAGCTCAACACCACCATCCTGATCCCTTGCACTTCAGCTTGTGTCTGGTTCACCACCATAATACTTTCAGAGGTTGGTATATGTGTGGTGAACTATTCCTTGCTAGAGCAGACATGGGAGGACCAGTGTCTACCCACCAGTCAGAGTCAGCCCCCACCACAGTGACCTGAGCAATAATCGTAATAACGTCAGTAACCATAAAAACCTTACCAGGCTCACCTTGTTCTGACTGCTTGGGCTTGGATCTGCATTCACTCTTGTAGTGGCCCTTCTTGCTACTGTTGAAGCAAGTCACGTGGGACTTTGGCGTCTGTTGCTTAAAAGAAGTCTCCTTCACTTTCAGATTAGTGAGGTCATTTTTCTTATGGTGGGAAGCCGCCAGCTTTTTCTTGGATTCCTTCGTGTGGACTAAGCTGGCCTCAGCCATCTACTTGGACAAAGCTTCCACCTTCAGTTGAGTCCTCATCTGGTCATCAACATAAATTTCTTGCAGGAGATCTTCCAGACTGATCTTCAGTTTCTTTCTATGCATATTCGCATAGAATTTGCTCTATCCAGTGGAAAGCTTGGAGACGATCCCTCCAACAACGAACTTGTCATTGAGGGGCATCTTCTCATCTTTCAATTTCTAATGCAACTTCAAGAATTCCTTCACATGAGGCAGCATCTGTTGGCCCATTGGTTATGGTCAAACCTGATTTAATAATTGATCAAACTCTGTCTCGATATACGGAGCTACTCAGATGTTTACTCAAGACATTTTGGATACTTGGATACTGATCAAGATTGGATATCTACTCAGTTCAAGACCGAAGCTATGTTTACCACTCGAGTCTGTATTTCTTTATGTAATATAATTTTTACTTTTATTGAGTCTAGGAATACATTGTACACCGAGTCGTACTGGCAAATAGGCTATCCAAAATTATTTTAAAAAAATGACCTATGTTTTTGAAAACATTCCTTATTTACAAAAGCTTCTGAAGGATTTTAAAAAGCCCAAAAATTACTTTTGAAAAATCCTGACCAATCCTGACAGAACTCGGCCCGAGTTCGGTTAGTGACCGTTTGATTTTTGAACGTTTGAAAAACTTGGTCTCCCTTCAGTTGTGAATTTTTACATAGAGTTCTGTCCAAATTCTGCCCGAATTCTGCCAAAGTTCTGCCTTTGGAAAAACTATAAATAGAGAAGAATTCTGATCATTTAAAATCACTCATTCACTTTCATCTCTTCTCTTCTAAGCTTACGTTTCTTTCCAAAGAGTTCTAAAAAGCTTTCATTTTCAAATCCCAAGCTAATTATAATTCTCTAGTCAATTTGTCGGTACGGTGCGGTCTAGAAGATTTTAGAGAAATTGTAATCAGAGGCTTGATTGAAGAAAGACTCTTCAAAATTGAAGTTGGTCGCGTTCTTCGTATCAAAGCTCGCGTCTGTAGAAGTTGTAAGGACTTCGTATGAAAATTTGTAGAATTTTCCAATAGTGGATTGAACTGGAAGCTAGAGTTCTTCCGACTGGACTAGTCCTCACAAGAGGGAAACCAGTATACATTGCCGTGTTTGCATTTGCCTTCTGATCTCATTTCTTTTACAGTTATTGTTTTGTGAATATTGATTTAATTCTGTGATCTTACTGCTAACAAGTTTTTAATTAGCAATATTCTACTGCCTACTCTATTCACCCTCCATCTAGAGTATTCTGCTTTACGACTTCGTTCCTACAATTGGTATCAGAGCGGGTTATACAGGTAAAGCAAGATAAAATTACAGTTATATTCAATTATTCTTAATTGCTATATAAATCATAGTATAACACATGGCAACTGTAAAATTCATAAGTGAAGGCCAAGCCACAAACAGACCTCCACTGTTTGACGGCACAAACTACACTTATTAGAAAATACGGATGAGTTCCTTTTTAAAATCTCTTGATTTTGACTTATGGTCTATAGTTATTGATGGCTACAAAAAGCCTCCTCGTATTACTATTGAGGGAGTTTTAGTTGATAAACTCCATGATAAATATACTGAGGATGACAAAAAAAAGGCAAGTCTTGACGCACGTGCTATTAACGCTTTATTTTGTACTTTAGACAGAACTGAGTTTAACAGGGTGTCGACTTGCACAATATCGAATGAAGTGTAAAAACTTCTCGAAGTAACCCACGAAGGAACAACGCAAGTCAAGGAGTCAAAGATCAGCAGACTTACTCAAGAGTACGAGGTGTTCAAGATGAAGCCAAATGAATCCGTCACTCAGATGTTTACGAGATTTCTGGATATTGTAAATCCTTTGTCTTCATTAGGCAAGGAATACAGTAACCATGAGAAGATTCACAAACTTCTACGAGCTCTTACGAAGAACTGGATTCCAAAGGCTACAACAATCATTGAAGGAAATGACCTCTCAATAATATCTCTGGAAACACTCATGGGTAAGCTACTCACTCACGAGTTGGAACTTCAAGACTTTGAAGATGCTACACCAAAGGAGAAGTCAGAAAACTCGATCGCTTTCAAGGCTCAATATAGAAGAACTGTCGAAGATGATTCTGACGACAGCGACTCTGACTCTGAAGATCAAGCTCTTCTGGTAAGAAAATTCAAAAAGTTTATGAGATTCAACAGAAGAACAAAAGACAGCAACAGCAACAACAACGAAGAAGATCCTATTTGCTACGGATGTAAAAAAAAGGACATATGAAGAAAGATTGTCCAATAGCATCATCAACAAGAAAAAGCAGCAAATATAACAAAGGCTACCTGAAGAGATCTACATCAAGGAAGTATGCCAATACAAGCATATGGCATGAGAGCGAAGCCATCGACTCAGAAGACGAACAATCGGATGACGCTGCAAATATATGCTTGATGGCTTGCGATCAGGTAACCACTAATTCTCTGTTTGATCATATGATGATTTCACCTTTGAGCAACTAGGAGAGGCTTTCAGTGATCTGTTAAATGACTACAGAAAACTGCGTAGTAAATATGAAACCTCTAAGAAGGTACTTAAAGAGTACAAAGGTAAGATAGGAAGACATACCGACCAACTAGCTGATGTTAGAAATAATATTTCTTCTATTGAGTCTGGTGAGCTTTCTTCTATTAAGTTGTTGTTACACGAGACTACCAAGTTATCCGAAAAAAAGACCAAACTATTATCCAGCTAAAGGAAGACCTATCTAAGGAGAGACAGAGTCTCCAATGTGCACAAGTCAGAATGGAAACACTTACATCTGACTATACTAGATTATATGATACCTCCAAAAAGTTGGAAATTAGTTTAGGAAAATGGCCTGAAGTTTCTGCTTCCTATTCTAACACGTGTCAATTACCGAATCATCGGAACACACCCAAACCAAACACTGTCAGACCAAACCATACCAAACCACTGCCCAAGAAGACTAATAGGCATGCATTTTTCTATACTAGAAAACCAAAACCTGCCAATCATGCACCTCACACAACTTTTAACACTCAACATGCAAAATTTTATTATTGTGGCCTCATTGGTCATATATCCTCTGCATGTAGAATCAGAAAGTTAGTAGATTTAAATGTTTATGCATAGATACCAAAGACTAACATGTCAGGACTCTACAAGAAATGGGTACCAAGAGTTTTATCTACAAACTGTTTTATAGGTGGGACGCCCTTCACATGCTATAAGCAAATGGATCCTCGACAGCGGTTGCTCACGGCACATGACCGGTGATGCATCATTATTCGCAACACTGTCGAAGAAGAATAAAGAATGATATGTCTCCTTCGGTAATAATTTGATAGGGTACATAATCGGTATCGGTGACATTAGTAAGGCTCCCTACCCTGTGATTAAAGATGTTTGTCTAGTTACCGAGTTAAAACATAATTTGCTCAGCATAAGCTATTTAGTTGATCATGGTTATGGCATTAACTTCGTCAAAGACAAATGTACTATAGTTGATAGCTCAACTGGCAGTACTATCTTTGAAGGTATCAGGAAAGACAACATATATGTTTTCTATCTGTTAGAAGATACTAACAAAGCAGGTAGATGCTTGATAGCCAAGAGCATTGAGAGTCAACTATGGCATATGAGACTCGGTCATGCAAATATGGATACAATTTTAAAACTATCCACAAAGAAGTTGGTACGTGGCTTACCGGACATATCTTTTAAGAAGATAGGGTATATAGCGAATGTGAAAAGAACAAAGCTACCCGATCCGTCTTTAAGTCCAAGAACGTTGTAAGTACCACTAGACCTCTACAATTATTGCATATAGATTTATTTGGACCTAGTAGAATTGCTAGTCTAGGTGGTAAGTTATATGCATTTATCATTGTGGATGATTTCTCTAGATACACGTGGGTATATTTTCTTGCACGCAAGAACGATGCTATGTTAGAATTCGTCACCTTTTGCAAGAAAGTACAGAATGAAAAAGGTTTCATGATTACTCGCATTCGTAGTGATCATGGCGTCATATTTGAGAATGTAGAGTTCAAGCAATTCTGTGACACACACGGTTATCTGCATGAGTTTTTCTGTCCTAGGACTCCACAACAAAATAGAGTTGTGGAATATAAGAACAGGACTCTATCTGAAATGGCTAGAGTAATGTTGAACCAGTTTAGTCTACCTAGATACTTTTGGACTGAAGTTGTCAATACAGCGTACTATATTCTCAATAGGGTACTGATTCGACCTATATCGAAGAAGACTCCCTATGAGTTATGGTTTGATAGAACACCCACTGTTTCATATTTCAAGATATTTGGTTGTAAATGCTTTATTCTTAATACTAAAGACAACCTGAGTAAATTTGATGAAAAGGCTGATGAAGGTATCTTTTTAGGTTATGCGGCAAAGAGCAAAGGGTACAAAGTCTTCAATAAGAGAACCATGATCATCGAAGAATCAATTAATATCAAGTTTGATGAACTAAATCAATATTCAATCGATGACGATAATGAAGACGTAAGTACACCAAGTACAGCTACTGCAAAACCTTCACATAAAGATACAGAACCTTTACACCAAGCACCAGCTGAGTCTTCAAGCAAATCACATACAGAACCAGAAGCCGGAACCAGCAATCCTGAGGATATGCCAAAAGAGATGAGATTCTTGGCAGATCATCCAAAGGACTTGGTAATTGGTGAGATTACCAAGGGTGTAAGTACTCGTTCCTCTAATAAAGATATAACTTCATGTGTTGCTTTTATCTCACAGCTTGAACCCAAAAACATTAAAGAAACATGTAGTAATAATTTTTGGTTAGATGCTATGCAAGAGGAATTAAACCAATTCGAACGGAATCAAGTTTGGGAACTTGTTCCTAAGTCCATTGATCATCCGGTCATTGGCACCCGTTGGGTATTCTGAAACAAACTGAACGAGAATGGTTTAGTGACTCGTAATAAGGCTCGACTCGTAGCTCAATGATACAATCAAGAAGAAGGTATCGACTACGATGAGACTTATGCCCTAGTTGCGAGATTAGAATCCATTCGTATGTTATGTGCATTTGCATATTTTTATAATTTTAAATTATTTCAAATGGATGTTAAAAGCGTATTTTTAAATGGTTTTATAAAAGAAAAAGTTTATGTAGCTCAACCTCCAGGTTTTACTGATTTCAAAAATCCTGATTATGTTTTCAAGTTGAAGAAAGCCTTATACGGTTTGAAACAAGCCCCTCGTGCTTGGTACGATCATCTAAGCTCTTTTCTACTTGACAACGATTTTTCAAAGGAAAAGGTTGATACTACACTATTTATAAAATCTTTGAATAGCAATCTTCTTTTGATTTAAATCTATGTAGATGATATTATTTTTGGATCCACTGATGAATCTTTTTGTCAAGAATTTTTAAAGTGTATGCAGAATGAGTTTGAGATGAGCATGATGAAAAAGCTGAAATTCTTTCTCGGACTGCAAATCAAATAAACCAACAATGGGACATTCATAAATCAAGAAAAGTACGCAAAAGATTTATTAAAGAAGTTCGACCTGGAAGCAGTCAAATTACTTAATACTCCAATGGCGACTTCAACCAAGCTTGATATTAATGAACAAGGCAAACCCGTCGACATATATAAGTATCGAGGTATGATCGGTAGCTTACAGTACTTAACTGCTAGTCGACCTGATATTATGTTTAGTGTTTGCTTATGTGCACATTTTTAAGCCAATCCTAAGGAATCACATATGTGCATAGTTAAGCGTATCTTTCGATACCTTAGAGGCACTTCTTCTGTCGGCTTATGGTATCCTAAAACTACATCGTTTGACCTAACCGGTTATTCTGATGCTGATTTTGCTGAATGCAAAGTAGATAGAAAAAGTACGAACGGTATATGTCATTTCCTAGGAAAAGCCCTAGTCTCTTGGTTTAGCAAGAAGCAAAATTCTGTCGCATTATCAACAACTGAGGCTGAGTATATCGTCGTAGGACGTTGTTGTGATTTTGTGGATGAAGTAAACTTTAGAAGACTTTGGATTACATTTCACACACATACCCATTTTCTGTGATAACACTAGTTCTATTAATTTGACTAAGAATCCAGTATGTCATTCTCGTACTAAGCATATCGAGATTTGACATCATTTTCTTAGAGATCATCAACAAAATGGAGATATAGACCTTGTATACATAGACATACAGAATCAATTGGCTGACATTTTCATAAAACCTCTAGCGGAAGATCGTTTCAATTATTTACGTCGAGAATTAGAAATTTTAGATGTCAATAATATTAATTAATTTTATTTTATTAATTATTTTTTTATACTCAATAACTGTTTTTGAGACAAGCCTATAAAGAGTCTGTCTGTCACCACGACTACGGTCAAAGCGAAGCGGTACTTAATTGTTTCCCGGTGAACTCCCGTTAGCTGGGACAATACTCCTACAGCTAATCTGAAACAGACTCTGAGTAACAAAAGTTAATTTATAAAATAATATTAATTATATTATTTGAAGTTTAATTACTAAACTTTGAATTAAATATTTGAAATGAGTTGATGAAAAGGATGTGGCCCACAAGTTTTTAAAAAAAAACTCAGGAGAACCCTAGGCAAATTCGGCCCGAGTTCGGTCCGAATTCGGCCAGAGTTCTGTTGATGTTATATACTTTTTAGTCAGAACCCGAGGCCCTCTCCTCTTCGTCTCTTCCAAACTTCATCAAAACAGCAGCAACAGCCGTCCGAAGTCCCCCAAAACCCTATTTCTTCTCCACTTTGTTGCTTCCAATCTACGTGGAGAAATCAATCTAAACTTTGGATTCGTGCGAAGATTTATCCCTCTACAACATACTTGAATTTCAGAAGGTATAACTCCTTCTTCCCTCCACTTTCAATTTTGTAGGGTTATCTAGTTTTGGAAAAGAATGCCTAAAGGATTCAATCCTTCCAAGAGGAAGAAGACTAATGCCAGTGAAGAGGCATCATCTTCAGATCCGAATACAAATTCCTTCTTTTCCCCGTCCAATCAGGTAACGGCGTGTCGGATAAATTTTACTTCAAAACTCATGACCAAGCTTTGCTATGGTATGCCGACTTTGCCATGCGTACAATATGCACAAGCGCTCCGATCAAATGGACTGTATTTCTAGATCATCGTCCTTTGTTTGAGGCATTAGGTTTACACCATCTCGCTATCCAATAATTCTCTATAGCTACTAATGCCCTTCAACTATTTTACTGTAACTTCGTGTTAGACACTTTTACCGTAAGAACTCGTGTTGGCGGGATCGATATCGAGTTCGATGATGTGTTGCTAGCAAAAATCCTTGGTATTACAAACGAAGGTGCCCCGCTCGATGACATCACCGACTTTGACTTTTCCGAGGGCACGACTCTTGTTAGTTTCAAGAATGAGCTTTGTGCGCCAGCAAGTGCTCGTCCTGGAAAGTTCAAGGCCAATAACCTGAACTTGTTTAACTACGAGTTACATCGCATCATATATTCCAATATTCTTTCAAAATCTACTTCGAAAGATGATGTTACTACACTTGAGCTATCTGCCCTCTATCACATTCTTAAGGGGATTCTTTTTTCTGCCCCTAAGACTATCATCCAGATGATGGGAAGATGGCACGAAAGAGACCGCAATCTCTCTTATGCGATGCTTATCCCTCGAATCTTTCAGCATTTTGATATCGATTTATCCACTTGCGCTCTGGACCCTGAGCCCAAGTATCTTCAGCTTTCTCGTCGCAGCACTGCCGCTGCTCCTGCACCTCCTGTTCCTGCTCCTACTACCCCTGTTCCTCCTCAGACCTACCCTATGACTTTTGAGGGTATCCATCAACACCTTTCGGATATGCAGACTTTCTCTGTTGACACTTCCAGGGAACATGAGTTTCGTGACGTGACTCGGTTCCAGGCTATTGTCAACTCGTTTGCCGATCTTCGATTTGCTCAGACGGGTCATTCTGCCAGTTCTCTTCCTAGAGACCCTGCTGTATCTGGTTACCGCATTGAGGATGAAGCGGTCCAATCTCTATTCCAGCCAGGGAATGCTTATGATTGGTACCGTAGTTCGGGTGCTACTCCATACACCTCTGGAGCTGGCACATTTGGAGCTGGTCCTTTTAGACATGGTGGTCGTGCTAGGACTACTACTGATGATGATGATGAGGATGATATTTTATTTAGACATTTTTGTCTAGTTTGTCGTACTATTGTGACTATTTATTGTCTTTGTTTACTTGGAAATGCTCCGACATTCCAAGCTAGTATCCGTACTTTTATTTGTGCTAGTTTTAGAACATTTTATGACATTTTTCTGTGATGTTTGCCTGTTAAACATCGTTTTCTATTCTCTACTTTAGAGATTTATATCAGTTTAGTACTATTTAGCATATCTCGTTATACAACTCTTTATCATTCTTCG
Organism: Iris pallida; assembly: GCA_029216955.1. NCBI lineage: Eukaryota > Viridiplantae > Streptophyta > Magnoliopsida > Asparagales > Iridaceae > Iris > Iris pallida. The sequence goes on along the minus strand of JANAVB010028820.1, from coordinate 6,153,385 downwards.
ATTTTTTTTTAATATACCATGTCTGTGAACACTATAAATATTTCTTATATTTTTTTTTGTTTCTTCACTGATTATTGCTTATGCATATATTGCGGGGGAGCTTTCTCTTTTGCAATTATTTTGCTAAGTGACAACGGGGGAGAAATAAGATCTAACATCTTAATCTTTTCTTTTTAAGATTACATGAATAATTTTTTTACCGAAATTTGTTTTTGTCTTATTAAAGATACCAAAGATATTATATCAGTCAAGGTTTGTCAATTATCAAAATAGAAAAGATTGTTGGCCCATTGGTCATGGTCAAATCTGATTTTAATAATTGATCAAACTCTGTCTCGATATACGGAGCTACTCAGATGTTTACTCAAGACGTTTTGGACACTTGGACACTGATCAAGATCGGATATCTACTCAGTTTAAGACCGAAGCTATGTTTGCCACTTGAGTCTGTATTTCTTTATGCAATATAATTTTTACTTTTATTGAGTTTAGGAATACATTGTACACCGAGTCATACTGGCAAATAGGCTATCCAAAATCATTTTTTAAAAATGACCTATGTTTTTGAAAAACATCCCTTATTTGCAAAAGCTTCTGAAGGATTTTAAAAAGCCCAAAAATAACTTTTGAAAAACCCTGACCAACCCTGACAGAACTCGGCCCGAGTTCGGCCAGAATTCGGTTAGTGACCGTTTGATTTTCGAACGTTTGAAAAACTTGGTCTCCCTTCAGTTGCAGATTTTTACATAGATTTCTGTCTAAATTCTGTACAAATTCTGCCAAAGTTCTACCTTTGGAAAAACTATAAATAGAGAAGAATTCTGATCATTTAAAATCACTCATTCACTTTCATCTCTTCTCTTCTAAGCTTACGTTTCTTTCCAAAGAGTTCTAAAAAGCTTTCATTTTCAAATCCCAAGCCAGTTACAATTTTCTAGTCAATTTGCCGGTACGGTACGGTCTAGAAGATTTCAGAAAAATTATAATCAGAGGCTTGATTGAAGAAAGACTCTTCAAAATTGACGTTGGTCGAGTTCTTCGTATCAAAGCTCGCATCTGTAGAAGTTGCAAGGACTTCGTATAAAAACTTGCAGGATTTTCCAATAGTAGATTCAACTGGAAGCTAGAGTTCTTCCGACTGGACTAGTCCTCACAAGAGGGAAACCAATATACATCGTTGTGTTTGCGCTTGGCTTCTGATCTTATTTCTTTCACAGTTATTGTTTTGTGATTATTGATTTAATTATGTGATCTTACTGCTAACAAATTTTTAATTAGCAATATTTTACTACCTACTCTATTCACCCCCCCTCTAGAGTATTCTGCTTTACGACTTCGTTCCTACAGCATCGTCTTCTCGTCTTCAAATAGCAATTTGTGATATTTCTCAATGATAAATATTTTGCTCATGTTCTTGTCATCTTTATAGAGTTTCTCCAAAGTCTCCCATATATCTATGGCATTGGTCTTCTTATAATAAGATTCTGCCAGAGAATCCTCCATAGCATTGAGGATCAAAAGCCTATAGAGGCTATTTTGCCTCTTCCATTTGGACAACTTGGCATTAGCAGCAGCAATCGCGACTGCAGTCCCATGTTTTAGAACCTTCGGTTCTTCCTCAGATAATACATGGTCGACGTCCACGAGTTAAAGATTGAGGCTAACCTTCATCTTTCAGACTTGGTAGTGCTCTCCATCAAATTTCTCTAACTTGTTAAAGTTGTTATCGATGAGTTGAGCATGAGAGTTTTTCATCTTGTAAATCTAGCTTTAAGATTATTAGTCCCATGACGTGATTTTAAGATAAAAAATAGATTTTGACAACACTTCTAAGAAGGTGCACAACTGAGATTCCGAAGGATTCAGAGAGACAAAATCAGATACAACACTTCGAGGAAGGCACAAATGATTTCGTTGCAGCAGCAACAAAGGCCTTGAATGTTTTCTGATTAGATCAGAGATGATCTCGTTCAAAACGAGATACAATTGGATGAACAGAAGAAGAAATAAAAAAAAGTAAAGATGAAAAGAAGAACAGCCTGCTGGGGTGACGGACCACCGGCGCTCAAAGCTAGATTCACCCCACATAAATAGCTTCCAGGAACTAGCAAGTTCAGAAAAGAACTTCGGAACATTCTGCTCTTCTGACTCTCTGAATAACACAAACTCTTATGTTTCCCTTTTCTCTGCTTTCTGAAATTTCATCAAGAATATGTAGAATTAACTTCAAAACCTTGAGAGAGAGAAGAGAGGAACTTATATAGGCGCACGCAGTAACTGTCAGTATACAAAATGTTCGGGATATAGAAGGAACCATTTCAGATCATGCACAAACACGACATCGCCAACTGTGCTAACCGCGCGCACCGTGCCAACTACGCCCGTACACAATGCTGACGTGCTAAGTGCAAACAAAATGTCACATTACGCCTCATGAGCCCGAGTCCGAGTCGCTAAAAAAATAAATTCCAAGAGCATGACAAAAAGCATTAATGCTTCATTGTTGAGTTAGCCTTCTTTCCACTAAAAAAATACTCCCACATGGCACCCATGTGCCCCTCCACACCACATGTGCATCTCTAAACACAAGCAAAGCTTATATATAGAGATACAATTCATTTGGCCTTGGTAATGTGGGACTATTTTTCTAGTCTTCAAGGCCAAACACCAACATAAGGGTGTTTAGTGTAATAATCTTTTACGTAAAACATAAAACATAGGAGAGGTCTATGTAATAAACATATAACATATGGGAGGTTATTATAATTGTTTTCAATATAAGAAAGGTCCGTTTAATAAACCAAAAACATAGAGGAGGTTATTATAAATAACCCTTTTAAAATCCAAAAAACTTTTATTTTCTACAATTTTCATCTAGATTATGATATTCATTCCTTTATGGGTTTAGAAATCCATGTTTGCACTAGTATGTTCTATTTCAAAGTTTTGTGACTTTGGCATATTAAATGAACAACATAATACTAGAGGTTGGGACATGCGTGTTACGTATGCAAATTTCAGTAAAAGAAGAACATGATATATATATATATATATATATATATATATATATATATATATATATATATATATATATAGAGAGAGAGAGAGAGAGAGAGAGAGAGAGAGAGAGAGAGAGAGAGAGAGAAAGAGAGGGGGGGAGGAGGGGGAGGAAGATGACAATTTTAGATTAGTACGTAAATTTGAGCTAGTGGGTGACAAAATAACTATTTTATCCATAAATAAATAATGACATTTTAAGCTAAAAACATTATAAAAAATATAGTGATACCCATGATATTTCGATTATATATTGATATAGATTCATTATATACTTAAAAAATAGTTACCAAATATTATAAATACCAAGAGACCCAACTCCATCTCATTACATTGTGCTTTCATTAGAACGCCTATCCAAAAGGCGTTTCAATTTTTAATTTTTTTTAATGCAGAACATCCTTTGGAAGGGTGTTCCAGTGCTTTTTTGGAAATTTTCAAAAATATTGTGTGCTCATTAGAATTTTGAAGAAGTGTTGTGCTTTGTACGAACATTTTTGTTTTCAAAATCTGTTTGTGAAAATCATCATCAATCTTATAATCTTATCCCATATGGGCGTTTAGGTTTTTGCAGGCCAAAATTTTAAGATTTAAGGCCCAAGTCTGGCACTTTATATTCCAGCCACGTCATATCTTCCCCGCCAAAATTTCTCGCTAGGGTTTCATTGCAAAGCTTCGAAAGGTGATGGAGAAAGAACTGGAAGTTCGAAATTTGGAGGGAGAATCGATCAAACTACCGATTCCCCCAAACTTTTTGACCGCCGATTTGAGGAGGAAGTTGAGGGATTCGTTTCTCCCCCCGGCTCAGAAATCCCCAAATTTCCATCTTTCCCTTCAAGGTACAGCAATGCCCACTTTCCATTCCAATCTTTTCCTTTTCTTATTGGAAAGTGTTGGAAACGAAGCGCGGAAACCGTTCCCCCAAACCAAAAAATCCTGCGAGAGAACCGAGCAAAAGCACACAAACCAAAAATGCCAAACACAATCGCAGACACAAAGATTTTTGACGTGAAAAACCCTTGCGGGAAAAACCACGGGACGATCGGAGTCCAACCCTGCAGAACCTCCACTAATGGAATAAAGAGAATACACCCTCTACAAGCTCCTCCCGATCCAACACGGATCACCACAACTCACTTGAAAGAAGAAATTTTTTGATTGCGATTGTGTTTGACATTTTTGGTTTGTGTGATTTTGCTCGGTTCTCTCGCAGGACTTTCTAGTTTGGGGGAACGGTTTTCGTACTTCGTTCCCAACAGAGTGGTATCAGAGCTTTGGGTTCAAAGAAGTATTAGGAGTTGACAGTCAAACCAGGAAGCAGAGATGGACGCGAAGTCGGTGCGCATGGTGAACCTGAATGGTACCAACTACCATTATTGGCAGAGTAAGATGAAGGATTTGTTGTTCGTCAAGAAGCTACATCTTCCAGTATTTGCATCCGAGAAGCCCAGTGACAAATCCGATGAGGACTGGAACTTCGAGCATATACAGGTGTGTGGGTACATGCGGCAGTTCGTTGACGAGAACGTGTACAACCACGTTGCCAATATTGAGCATGCAAAGACGTTGTGGAAGAAGCTGGAATCTTTGTACGCAAAAAAGACCGGGGTAAACAAATTGTTCCTGATCCGGACGATGATGGGTCTGCGGTACAAAGATGGTGCATCCATTACGGATCACTTGAGTGAGTTCCAGGGCGTGGTGGACCAGCTATCCTCGATGGGAGTCAAGTTCGACGACGAGATTCAAGGACTTTGGTTGCTATGTACATTGCCAGACTCGTGGAAGACCGTACGAGTATCTATGATCGCTTCTGCTCCGGAAGGCGTGGTCAGTCTGGAGTTTGCCAAGAGCGGGGTATTGAATGAAGAGATGTGAAGACGTTCTCAGGGTACTTCATCCACATCCCATCACTCAGAGGCACTAGTTTCGGAGAGCCGCAGAAGAGGTAAAAGCAGGGGTCCAGGTGGTGGCAGAGACAAGAACAGGGAGAAGTCCAAGGGTCGATACGAGGACTTGGAGTGTTACTATTGTGGCAAGAAGGGCCACATCAAACGGAACTGTTTTGCTTGGAAGAGAGAGAAGAAGGGCGACAAGGGAAAGCAAGATGAGAACACTACAACGGCGGCTTCGATACATGGAGGCGATATGATCGTCATAGGTGATGAGGTTATCACAAACCTCACCTGCGATAACAATTCTTGGCTGGTGGACTTAGGGGCTTCAGCGCATGTATCTCACAACAGGGCACTATTTGCCACTTACACGACAGACGACTGTGGAGTGTTGAAGATAGGCAATGGAGATGTGTCAAAGGCGGTTGCCGTTGGAGATGTGCATTTGAGGACGAAGACGGGTGCAGTTCTTGTTCTCAAAGATGTTCATTATGTCCCTGATATCCGTTTCAACCTGGTGTCGGTTGGAAGGTTGGATGATGAGGGATTCTTCAGTCTCTTCGGAAATAGTCAGTAGAAGCTTTCCAGAGGTTCGATGGTGATTGCCAGAGGAAGCAAGAAGTCCGGTCTCTACTATATGGAGGAGAGCGCACAGGAGGCACAGGAGGTGAACACAGTCAGTGATGCGTCTACCGAGTTGTGGCACAGACGGCTCGGCCATATCAGCGAGAAGGGGATGAGCTACTTGGTGAACAGAAAGGTGATTCCAGGGCTCAAGTCTAAAAAGTTAGAGAAGTGCACGCACTGCTTAGCTGGAAAACAAAATAGGGTATCTTTCCAAAGTCACCCAAGTTCAAGGAAGTCGGCGTTGCTCGAGTTGATTCACTCGGATGTCTGCGGTCCTATGAAGGTAAAATCTATTGGTGGTGCTTCTTACTTTGTAACTTTTATTGATGACTGTTCCAGGAAGGTTTGGGTCTATGCCTTAAAGACCAAAGATCAGGTGCTGTCTACTTTTAAAGAGTTTCAGGCCTCTGTTGAAAGAGAGACGGGCAAAAAGTTATTGTGTGTTCGGTCCGACAATGGCGGCGAATACATCGGTCCCTTTGATGTTTATTACAGAGAGCAGGGGATACGACACCAGAAGACTCCGCCAAAGTCACCTCAGCTCAATGGTGTAGCGGAGCGCATGAACAGGACACTGATGGAGAGGGTGCGGTGTTTGCTGTCAGAAGTAAACTTGCCGGGCAGTTATTGGGGTGAGGCTCTTCTCACAGCCGCTTATGTTATTAATTTGTCTCCTAGTGCTCCTTTGCAGGGTGATGTGCCTGACAAAGTATGGTACGTCAAAGAGCCGTCATACAATCACCTGCGAGTGTTTGGCTGTAAGGCCTTCGTGCATGTACCGAAGGACGAGAGGACCAAACTTGAGTCGAAGACGAGACGATGCGTCTTTGTCGGCTACGGTCGGGATGAGTTTGGCTATAGACTCTACGACCCGGTGGGAAGAAAGCTCTACAGAAGCAGGAACGTGGTGTTCGTCGAGGATCAGACCATGACCAACACTCAGGATTCCGAGACGCCTTCTGAGGCTGAGGAATTGCCTAAGGTAGAGTCATTTCTCTTCGAGCAGTTTCCAGAGGACATCGCAGAGGATCCCATTATGGGAGAGTCAGTACATGGAGTTGCTCTCAACCTTGATCATCAGCCTGCTGATGGTGGTCAGGGTGTCCCTCAGGAGGATGAGCATGCCGGAGAGGCAGTTTCTGAAGGAGAGGAGGCTGTTGGTATACAGCCAGCACCAGTGGCTCCACTGAGAAGGAGCGACAGAGATCGTCGACCATCTACGAGATACTCATCGGATGAGTATGTGCTATTGACTGACGGGGGAGAGCCCGAAAGCTTTGCAGAGGCTATGGAAGACAAACACAGACAGGAGTGGATGGAGGCCATGCAGGAGGAGATGAGTTTCTTGCACACTAATTCCACTTATGAGCTGGTACGGTTGCCAAAGGGCAAGAAGGCTTTGAAGAATCGATGGGTGTTTAGAGTGAAGCAGACGGATGATGCTACTCGCCCTCGATACAAAGCGAGGCTGGTAGTCAAAGGCTACGATCAGCGGAAAGGCGTGGAGTATGATGAGATCTTTTTGCCTGTCGTCAAGCATTCGTCTATTCGGGTGGTGCTAGCATTAGCAGCCAGTCTCGACTTGGAGGTCGAGCAGATGGACGTGAAGACGGCATTCCTCCACAGTAATCCTGAGAAGAAGTTGTACATGGAGCAGCCAGAGGGATTCTGTGACAAGGGCAAGTCACATTTGGTCTGCCAGTTGAGAAAGAGCTTGTATGGTCTGAAGCAGGCTCCGAGGCAGTGGTACAGGAAGTTCGAGTCGTTTATGGGAGAGCATGGTTATGCACGGACAACGGCAGACCATTGTGCATTTGTGAGGTATTTTGCCGAGGATGATTTCATTATTTTATTGCTCTATGTAAATGATATGCTATTAGTGGGTCGGAATGCCACTAGGATAGCGGAGTTGAAGCGCCAACTGGGCACGGCCTTCTCTATGAAGGATTTGGGCACAGCAAAGACTATTCTTGGGATGGAGATCAGCCGAGAGAGAGTCCAAGCTGCTACATTTTTCCCAAAAGAAGTACATTCACCGGGTACTTCAGCGTTTCGGTATGGACGGGTCGAAGAAAGTGAGTTGCCCCCTTGCGGCTCACTTTAAGCTCACTGAGGAGCAATGTCCATCTACCGAGGATGAAAAGGAAGATATGGAGCGGGTTCCATATGCCTCAGCTGTGGGAAGTCTTATGTATGCTATGGTGTGTACGAGGCCAGACATCGCTCATGCAGTTGGCACAGTTAGCAGGTACCTTTCAAATCCTGGAAGGGTACATTGGAGTGCGGTCAAGTGGATTCTACGATACCTTCAGGGCACTGCCGATTGGAGACTTTCTTTTGGTGGTGACGAGCCGAAGCTAGTTGGGTATACTGACGCTGATATGGCTGGAGATATAGATACGAGGCGATCGACTTCGGACTATGTGATGATGTTTGCTAGAGGAGCGGTATCGTGGCAGTCGCGGTTGCAGAAGTGTGTTGCCTTGTCGAAGACAGAGGCAGAGTACATTGCGGCGACGGAGGCTTGCAAGGAGTTGCTGTGGATGAAGAAGCTACTGCAAGAAATAGGACTGAAGCAAGAGCAGTATACTTTGCTTTGCGACAGTCAAAGTGCTATTCACCTTGTGAAGAACATGACATTTCATAGTCGGTCCAAGCACATCAAGACTCGGTATCATTGGATACGGGATGTGGTTGAGAAGAAGGATGCGGCGCTTGAGAAGGTTCATACTGATGACAATGGAGCGGACATGCTCACGAAGGTTCTTCCGAGGGAGAAGTTTGAGTACTACAGGCAGATCGTCGGGATGACGACCTCCTCCACATAGTTGTGAAGGGGGAGATTTGTTGGAGTGGGTGGGGTTCCCACCTATGTGGAGAATACCCCGGAGAGCGACGAGCGCCATCCGTGTGTCGGAGAAGCTTGGGGAGTGCATGGATTTTATTTTGGTACATATATGGTAAGGAAATATATGATTGGATTTCCATATTTACTTTGATTATATATTTATGATTGGACCCTTATATAGTAGCTTTCCATATTATTGGGTTTCCAATTATGGTAAGCTAATTATGATTGGATTTCCATTAAATATATGATTGATTTATATTGGAAGTTTTCATATATATTGGCCTTCCATGTATGGGTTACCAAGGGCTTATAAAAGGGTGATGCATGCTAGTTGAAAATAATCTCAAAAAAAAGAGTGCTTTACAATCTTTGAGAGAGAGAGAGAGGATTAAGGACTATTGTGAAGGAGAGATTGCATCGAATAATTTTTCGGCATCTCTTGTTCTTCGGAGTCCGCAATCAAAAAATTTCTTCTTTCAAGTGAGTTGTGGTGATCCGTGTTGGATCGGGAGGAGCTTGTAGAGGGTGTATTCTCTTTATTCCATTAGTGGAGGTTCTTCAGGGTTTGACTCCGATCGTCCCGTAATTTTTTCCGCAAGGGTTTTCCACGTAAAAAATCTTTGTGTTTGCGATTGTGTTTGGCGTTTTTTGTTTGTGTGCTTTTGCTCGGTTCTCTCGCAGGACTTTCTGGTTTGGGAGAACGGTTTTCGCGCTTCGTTCCCAACAGAAAGATCCAGACTTTGAAGACTTCCAGTTCTAAAACTTAATTTGCTGATAAAGTCCCAAATTAGGAGCTTTGAAGCAAAACAAACAACTTGATGCAACTTTAAAGTTTTGTTAGAATAATTCAAACTTTGAAGCTTTCTAGTTCTAACAACTTAATTTGCAGACAAACCCCCATATTTAAGAGGGTTTGCAGGTGTTGTTGGAATGAAGCGAAACGAACAACTTAATGCAATTTTTACTGTTGATAGAACAAATGTAATTTTTTTCATTTACTGAAGAAAACACTACTTGAAAGTTAAAATCAACTGGAAGCTTATGGTGAAGTGGTGGAGGAGTAAAATGTCCATTTCATCCTTTAGAAATTAGGGTTTCCCTTATAGTTAGGGTTCCCTTATAGTATGTATTCAACTCATGCATCCTTGTACTTGTCAATTTAGTCCTCCAACCCATTCTTGTTATTAAAGAATAATTATTTCCCAAATTGTTACTCTTTTTGCATCTGTTAGAAAGGGAGAAAAAAGAGGAGGAGAAGAAACTGCATTTTTGTTGGAAATTTTTTAAGTTATTTTTTCACATGGGAGACTATTTTGGGTGTATGAAGGTGGCTTAATGTTATTTTGTAGGGTTGCAAGTTGAGTTTAGATAGTCGCATTGATGCTCATCTGATCGACATGGTATCTTTCACTCAGGTTCTAAAGATGTTTTTCATCAAGAAACTAGGGCCTTATTTGGTACACAATAATGTAATCGTAATCGCAATGTAATCAAATGAAAAAAATTGTAATGTAATCGTAATCGCAATGTAATCAAATGGAAAAGAAAATTATTTTTTCTATTTGATTACATTACGATTACGATTACATTACAGTGAACCAAACGGAAAATGTAAGATCGTTTGCGGGGATCGAATAACAACTCTTCCTCGAAGACAAGTCTGTCGCTTAGTAGGGGTACGGGTCATATTCAAGGTGTGACCCGGTCCGGGCCGGACCGTGCAAAATTGAACCGGGCCCAGCCCGGACCGGAAGCAAAAGCGAGCCGGGCCTGGCCCGGCCCGGTCGTGGCCAAATGAACCCAGTCCGGCCCAGTGACCCGGCTTGGGTAGGGCCGGGCCGGGCCCGTTCGCGGGCGGGCTCGGGTGGACCAGGCTCGGGCAGGCTCAGCGGGCCGCCGATTTTTTTTTTTTTTTTTTTTGGTTTTCCTTTTTTTTCCATTTTAACAATTTTTTTAACTTCATATTCATTCAAATTTTAAGTTTATTTTGTTATTTTATTCTTTTTTAATTTTCCTTTAATTTATTTTTTTTTATTTTTTTTATTTGTTATGTTTCCCCCCTCTTTAAGTTTTCTTTTTAATTTAAATTTTTTAAGTTAATTTATCTTTTTAAGTTTTCTTTTCATTTAATTTAATTTATCTTTATTTATTTATTTTAATTTGATTTATCTTAATTTGATTTATTTATTTTTAAGTTAACTTCATATTTAATTTTTTTTATTTTAATTTAATTTATCTTTTTAAGTTTTATTTTAATTTAAATTTTTTAACTTTTTTTTTTACTTTAATTTTGTTTTATTTTTTCTCCTCTTTTATCCGGACTTGGGACCGGCAACACAAGCTTTGCTTGTCATAGGCATAGTTAAAAAATTTTGTTTTAAGTATAGGATTTTTTGTTATTTTTTTATTATTATGTTTTTATATTTTAAGTTTTAAAGTTTTCGTTTTTAAAAGTTTTAAAGTTTCTTTTTAACGTATTACTTTTAAAGTTATATGTTAAGTTTGGAGTTTTAAAGTTTTTTTTTTTAAGTTTAAAGTTTTAAAACTTTTAAATTTTAAATTTTAAGTTTTAAAGTTTTGTTAAAAGTTTAAAGTTTTAACTTTTAAAGTTATATGTTAAGTTTGGAGTTTTAAAGTTTTAAATTTTTCTTTTTGAAGTTTGAAAGTTGGAGGGTATTTTGGGGGTCATAAAGCGGTCATAAAACGGTCACAAAATGGGAGTATTTTGATAAAAGGGGGCCAAAATTTGAAAAAAAAATTCAAAAAAAAAAAATAACCTGGTTCAGCCGGCCGGTCCGGGCCGGGCTCGGGCTCGGGCGGGCCGGTCCGGGCCGGCTGAACCGAGCCTACCGTTATAGCAAAAAAACAAAAGCGGGCCGGTCCGGGCCGAGCTCGGGCTTGTTAGCCCAATGATTATATCATGTTTTTGAATATGGCTAATCAATTAAGTTTAACTAGTGATGTCACTAATATTCATGTAATAACTATCTTGTTGCTACTTAAACTTAGCATTGTCCTATAAACTTAGCATTGTCCTAAATGGTCTATATCATATTGCTATGCTTGTATCATACTGCATCATATTGTTTTGTTCGTCTAACATGTACTTGCAGACAAGCATAAGCATGATCAAACCAGGACATATACAACAAAGAATTATTGATGGGCCAAAGACGACATAATACAAAAAGATTTCTCTAAACCGCCTAACGACCTATCTGTGGGGGTTCGGGGGCGAAGCCCCGAAAGGTATTCAGATAATTCCAGATCTGTTTATCTTTGGACGATTGCCGTCAAGAAAAAATGAGTCTGCTCAAATGTCAGGAGAAAGGAGTCATCAAATGGGCTATTAGTTTTCATATTTATTCTATATTTTTTCTTTTATTGAGTATAGAAAAAATGTGAGATTGATCGGATCGGTACTGGCTTAGGTTTTTCTCAGTCCATAAACAAAGATAAGCCTACCTACTTATCCCAAAAATCCACAATTCCAAAAAGCCCAAAACCTATGCAAATTTGGTCAATTCCTTATTGTTCTGACCCAGCAGAACTCTGACAGAACTCTGACCGAGTTCGGCCCGAGTTCGATCTGGGTAAATTCGAAATACAGTTACCACCAAATCTGCATCCAACATTCGTATGCGAAATCCTAGCATCCGAACTCTGCCCGAACTCTGCCCGAGTTCGGTCCCCTAAAAACACTATAAATAGAGTTGAGATCCTTGCTAGCAATTCGACAAACAAAAAAAATTCGGAACGACAAAAGTACGAGTATAAATCGGCACAATATAAGTAAACTACGGTCAAAAATTCGATCAAAAATTCGTCTAAACAAAAACATTCGGATTAGATTTAATTCGTGTTTAGTACGTTTCGTATGAACAAATTCGACACTAAAAATTCGGCATATATATAGGGCCCACCCACCTCTACTCATTCATAAACAAGGGTTCAGTGTGAGAATAAGAAGAGGTTAGGTGAACATTATATAATGAAAATGAAGTGAAAATATGATGGAAAATCGATAGGTTTTTCTTTGATTGTTGCAAGCAACATGTGCAAAGACTCTTGGTTTCTTTTTTGGTTACTGTGAGACTTTTTATTCTCTTCTTTTGATAATGTTTGAGAATTGTGCCAGTCTTAATATCTAATAGCATGAGCAAGAGTCAAAAAAGTCAAGACTGTTAGATTTTTCGGTCACGTTTTTTTGCCGAATTTTTAAAAAATTCGTATGGTACGTATTTAAAACTCCACAGGCTTAAAATTCGCGTACAAATCCGAATTTTTCAAAAGCACGTAAGTATTATACGTTTATGTAAGATACGGAAAAATTTGCGTATAATACGCATTTTATTCGGGTGATTGCTAACAAGGGTTGAGATTACCATTCATTTCAATCATCCAATTTTATATCTTCTTTTCTCTATCTAAAGTATTCTGAGCTTTTTACTTTCATATCTAAGCCTTTACACTCTTAGCCAAGCCAGTACAGTTTCTGTTTAATCTAGAGTTCGGTGTTGAAGAGTTGTATCGGAGGCTGTATTCAGAAAACGTTCTAGTTTTCCAATTGCCTTCTGGAGTCGGTCGTGCGCTTGTCACCAAGCACGGTGTTGTGAAGTCGGTCGTGCACTTGTCGCCAAGCACGATGTTGTAAGAGTTGCAAGCGCTCAGTTAAAGCTTGTGCCATAGTGGATTAACAGCGAGCAAGAGTACTCGCGACTGGACTAGTCCTCTCAGAGGAAAATCAGTATACATCGTGGTGTTCACTGAGTTTGAATTATTGATACTTACTTTACCGCATTTTATTTACCGTCTTTTATCTGCCATAATATATAATTGCTTAATATTTTTAATTGGTGATTATTTTCTGCTGCACACGCACACACTCTATTCACCCTCCCTCTAGAGGTGCTCATCGGTCCTACAGGGCTCGGTTTAGAAAATCCAGCCCGGACCCGCAAGAATGTGGGCTTGGGCGGGGCGGGCCGGACTTTCTTGGTTCCGGGCTAGGGCGGGATCGCGCCGGTCCGGGGTTGAACCAGACCGAATAACACCCTGAGGTCATATCCTTCATCTAAAGATCAGAAAGTTTAAAGGTATTTAACAATTAATGGCTAACAAATTAGCGGAACCTTTTATGTCATAAACATGTAGCCATTAATACCAATTTATTGAATCCTTCATTATTTTTAATAATTTTTTGTACAGTATATTATTACGAAATTATTTGAGGGATATCATTATTAAATATTACTCATGTAAGTGCCCAATATTATTATTTTTTCAAGGGAAGAAAGTGATCAAGTAATCAGCACCGATAAAAGTGAAGAAATAAAGGTAGTCATTTTCGCTGGTTTTCCACTCTTGTGATAGTAAGCTTTATTTTTCAAAGTGTCAGTTTGTAATCTGATTACATAAGACCAAAGAACAGTAATCAGATGTGTTTATTTTAGTTTTTCATGTACGTTTGTACAATCTTTATAACCCGCCAATAACACATGTATCTCATGTAAACTGCAGATACAATATTACTATAACAAGTTAAAAGAAAAATAAAATGACTTTCATCCGCAAACTCGTGGTCGGACTTAATATGAGGCAGTTGCCTCAGGCCCAAAATTTTAGAGGGCACCAATTTTTTTTTATAGTGTAAGCCCAAATTTTTAGAGGGTACATAATTCATTTTACAGTGTATGTAAGTTCTCTATAATTTTGGGTCTTTTTAAAAAAAATTAAATCCGGGCCTTGATTTTTGGGCCAAAAATCACATTGATTGATAGACTCTATAGATTAGAAGCCCCAAAAAGATTAGAAGCTTGCAAAAAAGATTGGAACAAAGAATATTTTCAGGTTTTGTTTTGGTAGAAAGAGAGTCATGTGGCTGCCAACTTTTTTTTTTCCCTAATCATATATTTAAAGCCACGGAAAAAAAAAACCACGAAAATATTAGACTCTTGCGGCCGCCGAGTTATTAGAACAAAGAATTTTTTTTTTTAGGTTCTTCTTTATTTGTAGAGAGATCTGTGCCTGCTAGAGTTTTTTTTTCCCTAAAAAAACTAATGGTCAGACTCTCCAAAGGTGAGACTTTGTTTAATTCTTAATATTTAAATTGTTGTTGATTGTCTTATTCGTGGTTAACTTATAATTTATTCAAAAATTATGTTCTTGTCTAATGCCTATTATTCCTGCTGAATTAATTTAGTGTCCGGAGTCGACGACTAGAAGTAAGTTTCCTTCCTACAAGAGCTATTGGAATCGGTTATTTTCCATTAGGTGAGCTAATTTATTAATTATTTTTATAAATTGTTATTGAAATATCCAGTAATACCTCAGAAAATAGTTTATTGAAGTATCCATTAATTGTTGTTGAAATATCTAGTAATTGTTGTATAATTGTTTCAATGCTATAATTATTGACTTATTTATTTTCGACTTATAATTTATTAAAAAAATGTGTTCTTTTTAATGCCTATAGTTATTCGGGCTGAGACGATCTAGTGGCAGTCAGACTAAGAGTGAGTTTTGAGGGCACCACTTTAAACTTTGAGTGTACCAATTTTAGAGTTCGTCTTAGATCTCTAAATCTAAAGTCTAAAGTTTGGCACTGAGCAAACTATCTACTAAGATTGACTCTCTTAGAAATCTCCTCTTTTTTTTTATGTTGTATTTATGTACATTTTATTTGTGCTTACTAGAATGTCTCAATTTGTTTCAGATTCTCGTGTCCTACCTGTTTTAAATCAGTCAAATTTTTTTAACTGGAAACCAAAATAGAAGCTACCCTTACTATCTAATATACATGTTTCTTTTAGTTATTAAATTCCAGGTTGCTACAACACCAATGCCAGAATTGTACTTGAAGAAGATGGTACTGAGGATCAAATAGCCAATTACTTATCATATGCGGCTGGACTGTTTAATTTCACTTGAAGGAAGGACCATTAAAATATCTATTTAAGTTTGACGAGGAATGGAATGTTTGTAATGTTAATTTAGAGTCCTTCAAATGTAAAACTTGTAATAGACTAGAACTAGATGTTTGTAATGTGGCGCTTGTAATAGACGGGAATTGGATGTTTGTAGTGTGATTATGCAGTCAGCAATATCATATTTGTATGCTTATTTATCTTTCTTTTCTTCTTTTTCCTGAGATAGCCAAATTTGGAACGTCCAATGGAAATTTAATTATGTTTTACATTTGTGTATTTGCTGTAAAAAACAATTTTGAGATAATGATCTTTTGTATGTTTGCTGTAATTTTTGTATACGTTTTTCTTGTAGCAAAACTTTTGTTGTAAAATAACCTAGCCCTGGCCAATTTATCAAGGGCCCAACAACCGATCAAATCGAACTGATTTTGTTCGGCTCGGTTTATTTTGGTTTTGAAAAAGTCAGGTTCGGTTCTAAAAATGTCAGTTCGGTTCATGTCCGGTTCTTGATATTGTTGGTTGGACCAATCCGATCGTTTTCTCTCCCCTAGTGCAGGGTATTCTATAGATGGATTAACAACAATAAGAATCCACAAAAAAAAAAAAAAAAAAAAAAAGCTTAATATCACATAAAGTCATTAATCCGATTAATTGTCCCTCTTGTGTATCCAATGAGAGAGAAACTCTTGTATGATACTCCACTGCCATCTGTGTATCGGAGAAGTTCGGAAAGTCAAAGATGACAAAGGTGCAGACGTGTTTGAGTGCGTGTCGGAATATTGGAAAAAGTAACATCAAAGTTAGCGATATACCACAAGTATACCGTTGTTGGTGTACTGCTAGTGGCGTCCAATTGTCGCAATCTATGTCCATGACTGATCACCCTCCAAAGTTCCCAAAGAAGTACATGGATCCATTCTATAAATTAATAGACTGAAAACCATGATGTTGCTAGAGCATATACAGAAAGAACGACATGCCACTAGCATACCGCCAGTGTGTCGTCGATCTATCGTTGACATTGTTCTTGTTGCAAATCAAGGCTTCTGGGTTACAGTTCTATCGTTGGTATTTTTTTTTTTTTTGAAAATTTGATATTGTTGGTTCGGTTGGACCAATCCCACCGTTTTCTCTCTCCTAGTGCAGGGTAATCTATAGATGGATTAACAACAATAAGAATCAACAAAAAAACTTAATATCGCATAAAGTTATTAATCCGATAATTGTCCCTTGTGTATCCAATGAGAGAGAAACTCTTGTATGATACTCCACTGCCATCTGTGTGTCGGAGAAGTTCGGAAAGTCAAAGACGACAAAGGTGCAGACGTGTTTGAGTGAGTGTCATAATATAGGAAAAAGTAGCATCAGAGTTAGCGGTATACCACAAGTATACCGTTGTTGGTGTACTAATAGTTGCGTCCAATTGTCACAATCTATGCCCATGACTCATCAGCCTCCAAAGTTCCCAAAGAAGTACATGGATCCATTCTATAAATTAATAGACCGAAAATCATGATGTTGCTAGAGCATATACAGAAAGAACGACATGCCACTAGCATAACGCCAGTGTGTCGTCGATCTATCGTTGACATTGTTCTTGTCGCAAATCAAGGCTTTTGGGTTACAGTTCTATCGTACAAATTTCTAACTCCGAATTCCTAACTCCGGTCGCTGGCATTGCAAGTGATATCTAATTTAACATAAAATACAATTATATATCATTTATAAATACTTTATAATTTGAAAAATTCCAAACATTAATATCAGAAAGTTTAAAGGTATTTAACAATTAATGGCCGGCAAATTAGCGGAACCTTTTCTGTCATTAACATGACACCATTAATTCCAATTTATTGAATCCTTCATTATTTTTAATAATTTTTTCGTACAATATATTAATACGAAATTATTTGAGGGATATTTTTTCAAGGGCAGAAAGTGATCAAATATGTTAATTGAAATCTCATGTCGTGGATCATGATCATTCAGAATGAGTACTTTCGTAAAGAGTACGGTAAGCACAACTCTACAACGATGCCCATGCGGTGAGGTTGTAGGTCTTACATAGCGTAATACAACAATCAAGCCTAGCCACAGAATAATCATGCCTTGACTGTAAGGTACACATGCTGTCTTTGCAGAAAATGGAAGTCAACATGTGTCCATATGCCGATGTTCGAATCGGCCAGTCGATCACAATGGTTCATGGTTTATTCATAAACGTGTCTCATTCAATTCAATAAGATGATTAGCCAGTCTCTTAGTTCCAACTAGGAATGCATGATCAATCATTAGTCAAGGTAGAAATCAATATCAATTCGGGACAAGAAACAACCAAAAGGCGCTATAAGCGGCAGTAGATAGATGCCCATCTATGCGGCAAGGCAAGTCAGGATTTCATGCGGCATAAGTCAACCAAAGCCATGCGGCAAGGATGAAACAGACTGCCAAGAGCCATGCGGCAAGGGCCAACCAAAGCCATACGTCTAAAGTCAAATTAAGCCATTCGACAAGCAGCCAAACAAAGCCATGCGGCAAGACTGCCAAGAGCCATGCGGCAAGCAGCTAAACAAAGCCATACGGCAAGACTGCCAAGAGCCATGCGGCAAGGCCAACCAAAGCCATGCGCCTAAAGTCAAACAAACCATACGGCAAGCAGCCAAATAAAGCCATGCGGCAAGGTCAACTCGGGATCCTATGCGGCAGTGGATGGATGCCCATCTATGCGGCAGGATAAGGGGGTACCCATCTATGCGGCTAGAGATCGCCATGCGGCAAGGAGGAGCCGCATGAAGACTGGAGTGCCTATGCGGCCAAAAAGGAGCCACATAAAGCTGGAGTGCCTATGCAGCCAAAAAGGAGCCATATGAAGTTGGAGTGCCTATGCGGCCAAAAAGGAGCCGCATGAAGCTGGAGTGCCTATGCGGCCAAAAAGGAGTCGCATGAAGCTGGAGTGCCTATGCGGCCAAAAAAGAGCCGCATGAAGCTGGAGTGCCTATGCGGCCAAAAAGGAGCCGCATGAAGCTTTGTCCCATGAAAAGGCCATGCGGCAGGTACTGTTCTTCTTCTTCAACTTTTCCGAGAAGAAGAACCTGGGAAGTTAGGGATTTCCAGACTTCCCAACCTTCAATCCAAGCCCAAATTTGGACTTCCACAAGTCAAAATAGGGTAGAATAAAATTCTTTACAATATAGAACAACTAGATTTTGAAAATAAAGAAGTTTGATAGGTCAAAACCAAAAAAAACTGAAAGTAACATAAAATTAGATCTACAAACATACACCCATGAAAACCAGAAACTCCAAGTTCTAAAGGGACTTGAAATCAAGTAAGGAAGAGAATGGAACAATAATACTTGAGATCCATCATGAAGCAAGTTGTACTTGCCTAAGCTCTCTAGGTTGGTGGGAGAGTACTGGAGGATGAAGAAGAAGTAAATGAGAGTAATGAAGAAAGAGAAAAGTAAAGGGGGTATAAATATCAAGCCCAAGTCAAAATCCACCACCCATTCCTTCCTACAAGATCTAGGCCATCCACCCCTTATCATGATGAACCAAGCTAAACCAAGTTGGTTCAACATGAACATAATAAACCAAGAGCTTAAGCAAAAGCAGAAAATAAAATACAGAAAAATTAATTAGCATGAAATTACATAATAAATGTATGATAAGCATTCAATAAATACCTTCAAGCAGTACATGTACAAAAATACGTATTCTGGGAACGGGGAGTGACAATCACGAATTGATTGACATGATTGGACTGATAATTGTACATGGCACGGTATAACAAGTAAATTGACATGACATGACATGACACAACAAGACATGACAAGCAAGCTTGATGGGAACTATTGAATGCTGTTACGACGGCTAACATGACATGACAAGAATAAATGGTCTGGACACCGTGGACGATTGTATTTGTACAAATGAATCAATACTGTCTCGCATCATGTCTAGGGCAGGGACCCCTAAGTACCACGGTCAGGGGTACCTACTGAAATTGACTAAGGCTAATAACTAGAATAACCCAGTAGTCATGAAGAGATTTTCCATCTACAGGCAATCCCGTTATCTGGGCACGCAAGTGGACTTGTAGCCTGCCGACGAGTAGGGCGCATTTCCAGCACACTGTCATGTGTTGCACCCTTCATGAACGGATATTCGATCTGGATAACTTGAATGTTCTGCAGGGCTTGTGGCTGTTGGAATATCTCTTTGCACCTTGCAAGTAACTAGGCCTGTGATAACCCTAGTTAGTTAAAGTATCAAGCCGTACTCATTGCTTGACCGCGATTGATTGATGGAGTCTAACCCAGTCTAGTCTTGTCCTGATCCTGTACAAAGATTGTAACATGACCTGATTGCTTGTGCTTTATTTTATCGATAAATGGTAGAAAACCAAGTTCCGTTCAGATGAAAGGTTATAACCCCGGTCCTTGTTTGGTTTAAGGGTTGTAATCTGGCTATCTGAATAGTCTCATGGTTATCGTATCGTATATCCTCATGATTTGTCCGTATCTCCAGTTCTAATATGTTATTATGTTTTATGCTAATTGCTGGTTTTAATTCTTAAGTGAAGCCTCCTTTGTGGCACTTGCTCTTTCTGGGATCTGACCCAGCTGGTTTTGCGTGGCCAAATATCGGAGCAGCTCCAGAGGATCTTCCTACCTTCCAGCCAGATGGTGACCACCAGGCGTAACCCTGGCAACGAATGGGTTTTATTTTGCTCTCCCACTCTATTGTAAAAATATTCTTTTGAGGCGTTTAGCTGACGAGCACGTGTTAGCTCGATTGTACTTTACTTACTGTCTGCCTACGGGCTGTAGCATGATTAACAAATCCTAGGGTTGATCATATATGACTGAAACTCTTGTTAGTCTTCACATTTTGTACGACTAGCTTCATGATCATCCAAATATGTAATGCATGGGACGCCTTACTATTGAATATTTGATGCTCTAACATCTTGTAACTGCTACTACTTGTTTGAGATTGAGACAATAGGCTTATTCATGACCATAAGAGACTGATGGCTTGTAGTTAAACCCTCATGTATCTAGACTGCCGTGACCGTATAGCGAGGTGGATTCCATTTCAATATACGTAGCTGGCTATGTATTCCCCCGCTCTCCAGTATTCTGGTTCTGGGGCGTTACAGAAAGTGATCAAATAATCAGCACCGATAAATGTGAAGAAATAAAGGTAGTCATTTTCGCTGGTTTTCCACTCTTGTGGTTGTAAGCTTTATTTTTCAAGCGTCAATTTGTAATCTGATTACATAAGACCAAAGAGCAGTAATTAGCTGTGTTTATTTTAGTTTTTCATCTACGTTTGTACAATCTTTATAACCCGCCAATAACACATGTATCTCATGTAAACTGTAGATACAATATTACTGTAACAAGTTAAAAGAAAAATAAAATGACTTTCATCAGCAAACTCATGGCCGGACTTAATATGAGGCCTATGAGGCAGTTGTCTCAGGCCCAAAATTTTAGAGGGCACCAATTTTTTTTATAATGTAAGCCCAAATTTTTAGAGGGTACATAATTCCTTTTATAGTGTACGTAAGTTCTCTATAATTTTGGGCCTTTTAAAAAAAAAAAAATCGGACCTTGATTTTTGGTCCAAAAATCACATTGATTGATAGAATCTATAGATTAGAAGCCCGGAAAGATTAGAAGCTACAAAAAAGATTGGAACAAAGAATATTTTCAGGTTTTATTTTGGTAGAAAGAGAGTCATGTGGCTGCCAACTTTTTTTTTCCCTAATCATATATTTAAAGCCACGGAAAAAAAAACCACGAAAATATTAGACTCTTGCGGCCGCCGAGTTATTAGAACAAAGAATTTTTTTTTTAGGTTCTTCTTTATTTGTAGAGAGATCTGTGCCTGCTAGAGTTTTTTTTTTTCCTAAAAAAACTAATGGTCAGACTCTCCAAAGGTGAGACTTTGTTTAATTCTTAATATTTAAATTGTTGTTGATTGTCTTATTCGTGGTTAACTTATAATTTATTCAAAAATTATGTTCTTGTCTAATGCCTATTATTCCTGCTGAATTAATTTAGTGTCCGGAGTCGACGACTAGAAGTAAGTTTCCTTCCTAAAAGAGCTATTGGAATCGGTTATTTTCCATTAGGTGAGCTAATTTATTAATTATTTTTATAAATTGTTATTGAAATATCCAGTAATGCCTCAGAAAATAGTTTATTGAAGTATCCATTAATTGTTGTTGAAATATCTAGTAATTGTTGTATAATTGTTTCAATGCTATAATTATTGACTTATTTATTTTCGACTTATAATTTATTAAAAAAATGTGTTCTTTTTAATGCCTATAGTTATTCGGGCTGAGACGATCTAGTGGCAGTCAGACTAAGAGTGAGTTTTGAGGGCACCACTTTAAACTTTGAGTGTACCAATTTTAGAGTTTGTCTCAGGTTTTTAAATCTAAAGTCTAAAGTCTGGCACTGAGCAAACTATCTACTAAGATTGACTCTCTTAGAAATCTCCTCTTTTGCCTTTTTTTTTTTATGTTGTATTTATGTACATTTTATTTGTGCTTAGTAGAATGTCTCAATTTGTTTCAGATTCTCGTGTCCTACCTGTTTTAAATCAGTCAATTTTTTTAACTGGAAACCAAAATATAAGCTACTCTTACTATCTAATATACATGTTTCTTTTAGTTTTTATTTATTAAATTTCAGGTTTTTTTTTTTTTTTGGGACTCAGTTCGTGGCACTATGTCGACAGGCCTCCAACGTTGCGGATGTCTCGCATCACACAGACCAATTCATCATTGTTCTGACCAGCGTCCCCACTCGAGGCCGCAGCCAAATGGCCGCCGAACCACCCCGAGTGGAATGAGTGGGAGCACAAGATGGTACTGAGGATCAAATAGCCAATTACTTATCATATGCGGCTGGACTGTTTAATTTCACTTGAAGGAAGGACCATTAAAATATCTATTTAAGTTTGACGAGGAATGGAATGTTTGTAATGTTAATTTAGAGTCCTTCAAATGTAAAACTTGTAATAGACTAGAACTAGATGTTTGTAATGTGGCGCTTGTAATAGACGGGAATTGGATGTTTGTAGTGTGATTATGCAGTCAGCAATATCATATTTGTATGCTTATTTATCTTTCTTTTCTTCTTTTTCCTGAGATAGCCAAATTTGGAACGTCCAATGGAAATTTAATTATGTTTTACATTTGTGTATTTGCTGTAAAAAACAATTTTGAGATAATGATCTTTTGTATGTTTGCTGTAATTTTTGTATACGTTTTTCTTGTAGCAAAACTTTTGTTGTAAAATAACCTAGCCCTGGCCAATTTATCAAGGGCCCAACAACCGATCAAATCGAACTGATTTTGTTCGGCTCGGTTTATTTTGGTTTTGAAAAAGTCAGGTTCGGTTCTAAAAATGTCAGTTCGGTTCATGTCCGGTTCTTGATATTGTTGGTTGGACCAATCCGATCGTTTTCTCTCCCCTAGTGCAGGGTATTCTATAGATGGATTAACAACAATAAGAATCCACAAAAAAAAAAAAAAAAAAAAAAGCTTAATATCACATAAAGTCATTAATCCGATTAATTGTCCCTCTTGTGTATCCAATGAGAGAGAAACTCTTGTATGATACTCCACTGCCATCTGTGTATCGGAGAAGTTCGGAAAGTCAAAGATGACAAAGGTGCAGACGTGTTTGAGTGCGTGTCGGAATATTGGAAAAAGTAACATCAAAGTTAGCGATATACCACAAGTATACCGTTGTTGGTGTACTGCTAGTGGCGTCCAATTGTCGCAATCTATGTCCATGACTGATCACCCTCCAAAGTTCCCAAAGAAGTACATGGATCCATTCTATAAATTAATAGACTGAAAACCATGATGTTGCTAGAGCATATACAGAAAGAACGACATGCCACTAGCATACCGCCCGTGTGTCGTCGATCTATCGTTGACATTGTTCTTGTTGCAAATCAAGGCTTTTGGGTTACAGTTCTATCGTACAAATTCCTAACTCCAGGTCGCTAGCATTGCACGTGATATCTAATTTAACATAAAATATAATTATATATCATTTATAAATACTTTATAATTTGAAAATTCCAAACATCAATATCAAAAGTTTAAAGGTATTTAACAATTAACGGCTAGCAAATTAGCGGAACCTTTTCTGCCATTAACATGACACCATTAATTCCAATTTATTGAATCCTTCATTATTTTTAATAATTTTTTTAATATCATGCGCCCAATATTTTTTCAAGGGCAGAAAGTGATCAAATAATCAGCACCAGTACAAGTGAAGGTGCTAGATGCATCATCGTAGGCATAACTGTAGGCGTCAGGACATGCACTCTTGAATATCATTGAGATGCACGAGGGCTTGCATGTGCCCGGAGTACCGAACGATCCCCTGCAGCAATATTCATCGGTGTTGAAAGCCAAGCAAGTGCTCTTGCACCCTACGACGGCTCCGTCGCCATTCTTGAGCTGCAGTTGTGCAGGACAACGCTCGTTGATGTCAACTGGGCAGCCGGATGTCCTACAATCACCTGATCCTCCTTGGACGGAAATAGACGCCGGGAGGTTGGATCCGTCAACTAAGCTCGTGTCGTAGAAATCCTTTCCGCCGTCTCCTTGGAGAGTAAACTCGAGAAGCGTCACCGGAGGTGCACCTCCGGCGCCATTGCACGATACGATTCCTGTGCCGCAATCGCCTGTCTGGCAGGAGAATCGCCCAGAAGCGTCGGCGGCGCACCCGGTACGAGCCCATATGCGACCCACCCATCCTGTTGGGGCGGTGACTGTCGTTGACGCGCCGGTACCGAGCTCGAATCCGGTTTGGGACAGCGGGGAGGATGAGCCTCCATAGAGTGTGCCTGGCCACACTGTGAAGGGGCAGTTGTTCTTGAAGGTAAATGTAGTTGAAGTTACACCTGGATTATTTTGACATGAAATATACGATTGTAATATGCATAAATACTCAAAAGTACTAAAAAAAAAATTATTCGAATTAATCTTGGTGAAGTGATGGAATTTTATCGTGTATACAGTTGGATGCATTGCTAGCTAAGGAACACATTAGTTACATACGTACCTTTAAGGAGGAAGAAGTTAAATACCAACATCAAGTTGAAGTATGCGTCCATTGATACGAGCTTCATGTTGAAAATCGAACACGTCCTACAAGTGCTCTGATACCGTGTCTAAGATGTTACCGTAGCGGAGTGCGGACTTTCTCTTAGATCTCCTGTGGACGAGCACCCAAATCTTAACTTTGTGCTATATTTTGTGTCTCCACCCTCACCCCATATATATATACACGATGAGAAAAATCATATTCTAGGCTATAATATTATTTCATAAATAGAAAACCCAAAATATGAATCCTATTCTAGGTCATAATATGATTTCATAAATAGGAAACCCAAAATATGAATCCTATTACACCTAAAATAGACCAACAACAACCTATTTTAGATCATAATAATTTTTTTTAAAATTGAAAACCATAAAATAAGAATCATATTACACCTAAAATAGCCCACCAACAATTATGGACGTCCAAATCTAATCAAATTAAATATTTAATCAGATTTGAACACCATAAATATGCTGTTATCTAATCCAGACTAGATTACAATACTTTTATGAAATTATATTAATCAAAAGTAGGGTTAAGATGCAGAGAGTTATTTATAAAGAAGAGTTGATTGGAAAAAAAAAAAAAAAAAACTATTTCAAGTTTGAGACAATTATTCAAAGGGTGAGACTATTTTCAAAATCTGTTTGTGAACATCATCATCAACATTATAATAAGGCCCAAGCCGGGCGCATTGCATTCCAGCCACGTCATCTCTTCCCCGCCAAAATTTCTGGTTAGGGTTTCATTGCAAAGCTTCGAAAGGTGATGGAGAAAGAGCTCGAAATTCGAAATTTGGAGGGAGAATCGATCAAACTACCGATTCCCCCAAACTTTTCGACCGCCGATTTGAAGAGGAAGTTGAGGGATTCGTTTCTCCCCCCGGCTCAGAAATCCCCAAATTTCCATCTTTTCTTCAAGGTATAGTAATGGCCACTTTCCATTGCATTCCAATCCTCCTCTTTTCTTTTAGTTGTATTGGAAAGATTCAGACTTTGAAGACTTCCAGTTCTAAAACTTAATTTGCTGATAAAGTCCCAAATTAGGAGCTTTGAAGCAAAACAAACAACTTGATGCAACTTTAAACGAGGGTAAAATGCAATTTTGTGCATCTCTATCCCTTTTTTTTCCTGTTAATTTTGTTAGAAAAAAAATGCAAATCTTCTAACAACTTAATTTGCAGACAAGCCCCCAAAATTAACAGGGTTTGCAGGTGTTGGGGTTTTGGCCTTTATTTAGAAACTTTAGTCCCACATCGGCTAGGCCAAAAGAGTTGTATCTCTATATATTAGCTATGCTAGTTTAGAGATGCACATGTGGTGTGGAGGTGCACATGTGGTGTGGAGGTGCACATGGGTGTGCCATGTGGGGTTATTTTTCTAATGGGAAAAAGGCTAAATCAATAATTGAAAGCATTCATGCTTTTTGCTCTTGGAAAATTTATTTCCATGGGAGCTAAGCCCCGCGACTCGGACTCGGGCTCATGGGCTCATGAGGCGTAATGTGGCGTTTTGTTGGCGCACTTTGCACTTAGCACGTCAGCATCGTCGCGACCAGGTGCGCGACCAGTGGCGTGCCCAGTTCATCCTTTAGAAATCAACTGGATAAAACAAATGCAATTTTGAAGCGAAACGAACAACTTAATGCAATTTTGACTGTTGATAAAACAAATGTTATTTTTGCATTTACCGAAGAAAACACTACATGAAATCAACTGGAAGCTTAAGGTGGAGTGGTGGAGTGAAATGTCCATTTCATCCTTTAGAAATTAGGGTTTCCCTTATACTTGCTTAATGTATGTATTCAACTCTTGCATCCTTGTACTTGTCAATTTAGTTCTCCAACCCATTCTTGTTATTAAAGAATAATTATTTCCCAAATTGTTACTCTTTTTGCATCTGTTAGAAAGGGAGAAAAAAGAGAATGTGGAACTGCATTTTTGTTCGGAAAGAATAATAATTTCCTAACTACTTTTTTTTGACAACATGGGAGACTATTTTGGGTG
Source organism: Iris pallida (assembly GCA_029216955.1). NCBI lineage: Eukaryota > Viridiplantae > Streptophyta > Magnoliopsida > Asparagales > Iridaceae > Iris > Iris pallida. The sequence goes on along the minus strand of JANAVB010028820.1, from coordinate 6,126,867 downwards.
TATGAAGGTGGCTTAATGTTATTTTGTAGGGTTGCAAGTTGAGATCGACATGCTATCTTTCACTCAGATTCTAAAGAAATTTTTCATCAAGAAACTAGATGTAAGATTTCTCAGTTTGTGGATGTTGGAAATAATTTAAAAATTAAATGAATAATTTCAATGGTTATGTTTATTGGAAAAGGTGTTTCCATTTTCCAATGGTTGTCTATTGGAAAAGGTGTGTCCCGTCCAAACAGTGTGTCTATTCAAATTTTGTCTCTTTGTCATTTATAAAAAGGAGTCATGTTAGTGTTTGGAAAACTCATACACTCATTCAAGCATTTAGTTCAAGAGAGAGACTACCTTCATTGTTTTGTCCAACTCATGTGGTGTAAAGTGCTGCTACCAGGGGAGGAGTTCCGTTGTATCCTGGAAGACAAAGTCGCTATTAAACCGTAAGAACCTGTGCTCGGCGAATATTATCTTAAGGACATTGAACCGAGTTCCAGTCTCGATCTCGGTCAAATTATATATTTATTTTATTTATATTCTATTTGTTTGTCTCTAAAATATAGATTTGAATTTTTTTTCTTTCTAACAGTGGATTCAACAAACTGCTTAAGAAAGTCTAGTACGGGTGACTGCTTGCTGTTGGAAGAGTTTGTTAAGACACATGGTAACAGGTGTGCTTGTCCGTTGCGGTTGAAGAAATCACTGAAGGCCTTTAATTTTTAAAATATTTTCTATGCATTTTTCCAAATGCAAAACAAAGGATTGACTTGGAATGTTATGGAGGAGGCACTCAAGCATCCTTGCAGCTTTGGGTACACGATATATTTGTTTAAGGGCTGAGATGATCTCTAACAAAGAGATCATCTCAGCCCTTAAACAAATATAGTAGGAATGTCCGGGAATTGGGCTGACAAGCTACCCACCCGCCATCCTTTGGGCCTACTGCACGACAACCTGCGATACTCCCTTCCGACTTGCGTTTGACACTGAGGCTGTCGTTCATGTGGAAATTGGCACGACCAGCCATAGGGTCAGAACTTTGATCCATATTCAAACACCACCGACCTGCAGGCCAACTCGGACCTCCTAGAAGAGTTGCGGGACCAAGCAAGACTCGGGATCACCGAGTGCCATAGACGCTTGATCAAGTACCATTGCAAGAGAGTTAAAGGTCGAACTCTTCCTGTGGGTGATCTGGTGCTAAAAATTGGATGGCCACAGGTTTGAAGAAGAACAAGCTGGACCTGATCCATATGTCATTATTAAGGATGTCCGACCGGGTAGCTATCACTTGGCGGACTTGCTTGGGCGACCCCTCCTCGTTCCTAGAACATCGAGCACCAGAAGGTTTACCACGTCGCGTAGACAACCGTATAAGAATGTAATGGCTTTGAAAGCCAAGTGAATGAATGAAAGGATCTTTGATGCCTCAGCTTTTATGACGATCGGATATTCGACTAGTAGGGTAGAGTCGGTCTCCCACCACCTACCCTTGCCACTATGTCATTCGCGAGGCACGGTCGACTTTACAGTTACATGTCCAATGCTTAAGTTTGCGAGGCACGATCGACACTACCACCTGTCGAATGCTACGTTCTTGGCTGGCGGGATACAGTTGGTCTTCTACCGTCTACCCTTGTCTCTCTGTCATTCGCGAGATACCGTCGACTTTACAGTCATAATGTACAACACTTAAGTTTGCGAGGCACGATTGATAGTGCTACTTGTCCAGCGATATGTTCTCGACTAGTGAAGTATGGTTGGTCTTCCACCTCATACCTTTGCCACGATGTAATTCGTGAGGCACGGTCGACATTGTCATATGTCCAACGCTACGTTCTCGACTAGCAGGGTACAATCGGTCTTCCACCACCCACCCTTTTACTATGTCATTTGTGAGGCACGGTCGACTTTAAAGTCACCTGTTCAACGCCTAAGTTTGCGAAGCACGGTCGGCATTGCCACTTGTCCAATGCTACATTCTTGATTAGCAGGGTAAGATCGGTCTTCTACCACCTACCCTTGTCACTATGTCATTCATATGACACATACAACACTTCCCGCGTTCGATTATCATATTTGAAAAAAATATTGAAGGAAGATAAGAGAGTTGTGTCACGCCCAATATTTTTTGTCCGACCGAGACAATATTGCAAATATATCAAGCTAAGGGGGTTTATCTGGAAGACTCTAGAATTCTCCAGAATATAGTGTAGTCCTCTTGAACTCTCACAAGGATTTTCTAATTTTCTACAAGTTCTAGATTCTTTTCATCATGTAAATATTTTATGTAAATATCTAGAAGTTTCTTGTAAAGCCCTTGAGGCTATATAAAAGGGGGATGTTTCATTTGTTTCTCACGACCCAAGAAATTAACCTCTCTTTAGTATAGTAAAGTTTTCAATCCAATATCTAGCTAAGCTTTTGGAAAAGTTTTGCACGGGTCTTCGAGGAGGAAGTTTGTGCGCCGTATGAAGCGAGTTGTAAGCAAAAATATTAAGTCGTGATAAGTGGTATCAGAGCGAAGGTCGGTTGGTGCCATATCGACATCCAAGAACGTCCAAAGGAGGCCTACGTCGCCTAAGGAGAGGAACGTCAGGACCAACAAGAGGGACAAGAGCAAGGTGCCTACGGCAGAGAGTACCCTTGTCGATCTTACGGAACCCCTCGAGATCTTGGAGACGGATTCGAGGGACATACGGATGCAAATCGGCTCCGTAGAGCAAAGCAACATGAGATTAAATGAGTTTTATGATGGACTGGAGAATGATGTCGCTTCATCCATGTCAATATTCTGCAAGTAAATCCAAGATCCGATCCGCACTTGAAAGGGACATGAAGGCACATCGTACGAAGAATGAGGACTTGTGCGAAAAAGTTCGAGGCTACGAGGATTTGAAGACTTTAGTCGAGAGTTGTGGAGAACTCAAGACTAAAGTTACCATTTTGGAGAAGGTCGTTGCAAACGGTAGACCTTTGAGTAGGAAGACTCCGAGAAGGAGGATCCTCGAGCTGAAACTCCTCAACGACATACAAGATGTCAAAGAAATGGAAAACTTCTCATGGAACGTGGATCGATACTTCAAGGCGTTACACATTGAGGATGAGCTGAGAAGGTAAACATTGCTTCACTTTATTTACAGATGATGCTAAATTGTGTTGGCGTTATATGTGCATGGAAAGATAGAAGGATTTGTATTCAATTGAGACTTAGAGAGAATCTCAAAAAGGAGATCAAGTCTTAGTTTTAGCCATAGAATGTTGTACCACAAGGCGGAGCTTGCGGTAACTCAATCACATTGGGACTGTTAAAGAGTACATTATGGACTTCACACATTTGATGCTCGCGATATATAGCATGGGCAAAGAAGATCGGTTATTCTTCCTCCTCGATGCACTTGGTAGAACGACAATAATGCTAAGACCAAGTTAAAGACCACCAAGGAGAATATCGGAAGAGAAAATGAGAGATCTCTTAAGGAGGGTTTGTCCAAGGGAAATAAATATGAAAATGTCCAACCCGAACGTATAGTTTTGTGATTCATATGCATAGAGAATCGCTATGCTCGGAATTGCCAGAAGAGGAACAAATATGTCAATATCGTCCGAAACGAGGAGGTGGAGGACGAGGAGTACAAAGTGGGAGCGCACATGGAAATGTTGTGCGTACTCAATGTCTTAAGGCTAAGTCCACTGTGTCGAAAGCTCCGAGCATGGAGCTCATTTACATTGGCGTGAGGATTAACGACATGAGAACACGGGTATTAGTCGATACGGGGGCCACCCACAACTTTATATTAGACGTGGAGGTCCTTGTCGCTTGGGTCTGGCATTGAAAAAAATTCAAGTAAGATAAAGACGGTTAATTCTGGGGCACGTCTCGTGTAGTTTGCGTAGAGGTAGGGCATTGGTCAGGTGTTACTAATTTCACCGCTACGTCATCGGACGACTTCAAGATGATATTTGACATGAATTTTCTAATCGTTTCGAAGGCAGCTCCGATGCCACACTTGGATAGCAAATGAGAGACGGTCTCCTTGGCGGTTCTTGAGATAAATGAGGACTTCGAGGAGAAAGATCTTCCGAGACGAGATCGAGGATAGTGCAAATGAGTTTAACGAGGAGAAACTTTCTCGAAGGGAGGTGGATCGTGCTATCGAGCGAGACAATGGTCAGAAAAAGCATGATGTAGGCTGCGGAGAGGCAGATGCGACAAGGATATGTGTACTAAAAGGGGATAGCTTTGATCGTGTTGAGGAGGACATTGTCGAGTATCTCGTGGCGAGGGATGACTACGTTCGTGTCAACGAGGGCATAGTCGAGGAACAAATAGTTCGAAGGATGGTGAAGCTCGCTCGAGGAGACATAACATGCATGTTTTGCAAGGGTGATAACTTTATGGGGAGTAGTTCGTGTAAGGAGTTGCTCAAGGATTGTTGTGGATGTTCAAGTCGGTAGTGTTGAATAGGATTCGAATGTGCGGAGGTGTGGAGAACTACGTGCACCCACGAGATAAGGTGGATCGACGACCTGATAGTCCGCTCAAGCCTCTTTCTTTGTCGAGAAGGATACAGACCGTAAGAAAAGGTGATGCAGTAAACTAGTTTGCTTTCGATCTTGTGGAGAAGATGGGTAAGTCATGGAGGGCCGCATGAGAATTGGTACACCCGTTGACGAGGACGTCGACGAAACACGATGAGGCCGCATGATAATTTTTCTTGTAGTGTGAGAAAGTATGACACACGACGACTATGCCTACGGGAGTTGAAGTCGTTCGAGACTTAGTACACCCGTCGACGAGGACGTCGACGAAACAAGTGGAGGAGAATGTTACACCCAATATTTTTTGCCCTACGGAGACAATATTGCACAACATGTCAAACTAAGGGATTTAGCTAGAAGACTATAGAATTTTCTAGAATATGATGGAGTCATCTTGAACTCTCATGAGGATTCTCTAATTTTATAGAAGTTCTAGATTCTTCTCATCATGTAAATATATTATGTAAGTATCTATAAGTTTCTTATAGAGTCCTTGAGGCTATATAATTAAAGAGGGGGACCTCATTTGTTTCTCACCTCCCAAAATGTTGTAAACTCTCTAGCAATTAAGTTTTGAACATTCCAATTCATCTTTTGCTCCACAATTTTTCATTCTCGTCTTAGAGATCTAGCTAAACTTTTATGGAAGGCTTGCACATGGTCTTCGAGGAGGTAGTTCGTGCGCCGCACGGATCGATGTGTAGGCAAAATTACTAATTTCGTGACACTTGGCATATAAATGTGTAGTCGAACGGCTACTACAGCTGCAACGGTGCCCCCCTCGCTCAGAATATAATCTCTCTTAAATTTTACTTTTAAAGGTCTATTATCTCATTCTCGTGCATAGTGCACAAACATTTTACATATCCAACATTTTAAAACAACAACAATAATAACATACAAGTGACTCCATCTTCTTTCTCTAGGACATCATCAATTGTAAGGATGTTGCAAAAGAAACAATGTAAGTTCTCTTTCTTCAGTGTGAAGATAAAGGAAAGAAGTCATCAACGCCGTTCACCATTTGACGAATTGTCCTTCTGTCTCGATCATGAAGATAGCGAAATGATTTCTCCGCACAAATTCAAATCCGACTAGGCTATTCAAGGGCGTGGTGCGGGACATTACAGATGGTGCATCCATGCTGGCAAACGTCTAGGAGGAAGAAAGTGGCCGAACGTCGATGGAAGCCGCACTGGACGTCGAATTGTGGAGGAGGTATGCGTGAACAACAAGGAGTTCCGGTGAACTTCGAGTGGCCTCGGGTGGAGAGCACTATTCGTAGCGGCGTTGGGAGGGGAGCACTGTTCGTAGCGGCGTCGGGAAGGGATCAATGTGCCAGACACTTGAGTGACGACAAGACGAGAGGCTGTGGGATTAGGGTTAGGGTTAGGGTTGTGGTTTAGAGGAAGGGGAAGACGGGGGCTGCAGGAAATTATGGTTATGGTTTTGTGAAATTAGGGTTTTTGGATTTGGGAATTTAGGAGGAGAAAGAAATTGGGGATTTTGGGAGAAAATTAGAGAGCCAACTTAATAGATTTATTTCATTAATGTGGTGGAAAGTACATATTTATAGGCAATGTACTTACTTTCTTATGTTTTTCCAATGTGGGACTAAAGGTAAGAGGAAATCTAAAAATGATCTAAGCCATACAATGAACAAGAATCGTCTTTCTTCTACGTTTTGTATTTATTCTTTATATCGATCAGTGCTTAATGCTTCCTAGGTGCTTCTTGTAGCCCAGTCTAGATTTCCAGCTAGGCTCCCTTCTAACCACCTAGTAGCTTCTTCCCTCTTCAAAATTGGCACCAACTAACTTACATTTTGAAATATATTTGAATGTTCTTATGCTGAATTCGTGCACTCTTACATGTTTGATCAACAGTTAAACTGATTCAAATAAATGAATTTCCATTTGTTTGCTTAGGCATATCAACCAGTTAAGTCATCGGAACATGAGGGTGCTAGGACAACTGCTCAAGTAAATGACTGCAAAGTAACAATAAAATGGTTTGGTTTTCATTGCATTTCGAAATCAACTTAATCATATATATGTGATACAGTTGAACTTTCTCTTCCAGAATTTTCATAAGAATTGCAGGTTTGTATAATTATTTCTTAAATGCTTCTTTCCTCTTGATCTTCTTGTATAAAGTATGTACGTCTTCCGTATAATATATGTTTGTTTTATCAGTCACGAATACAGGCTGTTTGGATACGAGATCCCCCATCAATAAAATTACCTGTGGAGATGCACAATTTGTCATTTCGTGCAGGTCTGCATGCTCTTCGTAATGTAGTCCCCTTGTAAGTGTTCAAGAACCTGGCAGTTTCGCCATTTATTGTATCAATACGTGGGATCTATTGTCAACCATACGAGTGTTACTTAGTTTAGCGCACTATATACATGGAAATTTTATTTGTTCTGCTAGATGATACTTCGTTGAACTGGTCCTCACAGTAGCTATACTTGTAAGAACTAAGCAGAAGGCTGGTTGCAAAATAGAAAGATCTTTGCTCATTAGCAGGGTTCTTGTCTTTTCTATTTTGTTTTTCTTTCTCCTCTGTTTCTCTGGTTGCCACTATGTTGGCTGGGAATACAAAAGGTTCTCCTTTATCATGTGGAAATGCAATATTCACATCTAATTTTACTTGACTCATGTAGCAACGGTAGTAGTCTGCATGGAACAATCGTCATATACTGTAGTTATGTTTAATGCTACTTTTATCAAATATCAACACGACTTTTGGACATGAAATTGACATTTTAAAGCAACGTTTATACTTAATGTGCAATGATTCTGACATGAGCACAGTGTGCAAATCCCCATGAAACTCAAAATTTCCTGAAAGACTGTTGTTATATGATAATCATCCTGATGGCATTGGTATCACAGTGTTAAACTTCACAGCTAACTGCCAAGCGGGTGAAATGGCAATTGTCTGATTCATGTTTTGTTGTGAAACAAATCAACAATATTGATTTTATTATTGGATGATAATGAAAAGCAATACAACTATGAATATATATATAGTGGAGAACGGATCCATATCCATATAGGAGAAGGAATATATATATCCATGTATGAGAAGCAATATAATCCTAAATCTAATTAATCTTAACACCCCCATTCAAACTCATGATAGATCAAATAATATGAGTTTGCCCAATAAAAACAGAAATCGTTGTGGGGGTGTGACTTTGTAAAGAAATGTGGCAGCTGATCAACGGAAGTCACACGGGATAGGGAAATATTGCTGCCAAAAAATGCTCACGAACGAAATGACAGTCAATCTCAATATGCTTTGTTTGTTCATGAAAAACCGAATTGTTTGCTATCTGTATAAAACTCCTGTTATCACAGTGAAGCGATGTAGGTCCTGTAGGAGTAATGTCCATATCAGAGAGCAGTCTACGTACATGGACAATCTCCCTGGTGGTGGCAGCCATAGCTGTATACTCTGCCTCAGTAGAAGAACATGCAACGTCATGTTTTTTGCTTCGCCATGAAATCAACGAAATACTAAGAAACAAATAGAATTCTGTAGTAGATCGTCTGGTGGTCGGATCTCCTGTCCAATCCGCATCAGAAAATGCTCGAAGCTGTAGAGTAGATGTGAAAGACACGAATAATGAGCACGTAATGGAGCCCTGAAGTTATCAGAGAATCCGGAGTAAGGCACCATAGTGAGATGGCCGAGGAGCAGAAACAAACTGGCTAGCAATACTATCTGCATGAAAAATATCTGGCATGGTCAAACAAAGATACACAAGTTGACCCACTAGCCGACTGTAACGAGTAGGATCTTTGAGAGGCTCAGGTATGTGGGACGAAGCTTCAGATGAAGCTCCAAAGGAGTATCAACTGTCCAACTATCTGATAGACCAGCAGATGAAATAATCTTCGAAGTATATTTGTGCTGAGAAATAAGTATCTCTCTCTTACCTTGTACAATCTCGAGTCCAAGAAAGTAGCCAAGACAACTAAGGTCCTTCATCTGAAACTGCTGATGAAGGTACCTATGAGTAGCTGCAATCCATGCTGAATCATCGCCAGTCAAAATCATGTTATCCACAGAGTAAAAGAAGAACTCGTCCCTACGGTGACTACTGCACAAATAGAGAATAATCCTAAGAATATTGCTGAAAACCTGCTTTATGAATAGCACTTCGAAAACACTCAAAACAAGCTCGAGGAGCTTGCTTGAGACTGTAGGTAGCACGACGAAGGCGACAAATATGTTCCGGCGGAGTAGAAAACCATGGAGGGGGATGCATATAGACAATCTCGGATAAAGAACCGTGAAGAAAGGCATTCTTCACAAGGCATTCTTCACATCCATCTAATAGAGTTGCCACTGACGAACAACAACAACTAGTTATGTACGAACATTGGTCATCTAAGTAACATGTGCAAAATGATTCCTTTCACACTAAAATCTCTTGCCATAAAGAACTAAAATCTCTATGGGAACTGCTCTTTTTCTTCTTGGGCCTCTCGCATACTCGGACTAACAAATGCCTTTAACACAATTAGGTTTCTGATCAGGGCCGGCCCTGGCCCAGGGCGGCCACGGCGACCGCCCAGGGCCCCAAAAAATTTGGGGGCCCAAAAAATTTATTTTTACATATGTATATTTATAATCTTGTACCTAAAATAGAACAAATATGTAACATGATTCTCTTTTAACACAAAATAGTTGTGGTGTAGTGGTTATTAGGTTATACTTGCATACTAGAGGTCCTAGGTTCAATACTTAGCTGTAACAATTTTTTTTAATTTACTTTATTTCAGGATTTTTTTATTATATATGGCCTCATTTGTATGGGTCCCATTTTGAAAATTTGCCCAGGGTCCCCATAAACTCAGGGCCGGCCCTGTTTCTGATCTGTGGTTCTGAATTGCATTACAGCTGTTGAATTATTAGAATAGTTTTGTAGCAGGCAAAACTTTAGTATGTTTTCAAGACAACTGATGGTTTTGTCTGGTCCTATCTGCTCCTTCTCATGAATACATGTTTTAGTTCCTATGAAGATTCTTTACTAAAAATGTTCAATTTTATGCATTCTGCCAATATTTAGCCCTGAAAGCAAATAGTCAAATACCTATTTACAATCCATGAGCACGTCTTTCTTTTTGGTATAAGGTCAAATGGAAAATCATTCGTACTCTTGGCTTCCATGAGGTGCAGCTCCTCTCTAATACTGGGGACTGCTCCTAGTATCTACCAGATTGAGACATTTTGACTGTCTCCCTCTCTTGGACAAGTTCAATCGCGGAAGACGCAATTGGAAAAGAAGACTGTAGTCATATGTTGGAAGAATGGAGCTCATCTCCTCAGTGCTTGAAAGCCTTTAGATAATGTTGTTGTAAGAATGTATATCTTTTTCTGGAGTTTCAAATGAGAGTGCATATTTAGGGACTTGGTCGTCCATAAATGAACATATGATATTTGTTGTTGTAAGTGGTGTTGCAAATCTTTGGCTGCCTGTAAATAATGTTGTGGCAGCATTTTCACTTTCCTGTGTTGGAATGATTTAATTTGGATGTGACATTACTATGTTGTCGCAGGTTTATGATGTTACGGGGGCAAGCGCCCTTTCTGTCACGGCTGCCAGGGTTGGGGCCTGTAAAAAAGTTGATTACCAGAAGAAAAAAAAAAGGAAGATAAGAAAAAATGGTTTCTTCACTTAGCCACTGATTTACTTTTCCACCTTCAATTATTCAAAGTTTTCTCTCAATTTTTCGGACCAACAAAGAATTGATTTTCTTTCCTTTCCGCGAACCAAACGAGACCTAATAGTAACTCTTTGAAGTATGCAGGATTTCTTCGCTTGCCCAGTGATTTACTTTTCCACTTTCAATTATTCACTTTTTCTCAATTTTTCGGACCAATAAAGAATTGATTTTCTTTTCTTTTCGCGAACAAAACGAGACCTAATAGTAACTCTTTGAAGTATGCAGACAACTTGGAATAAAATTATTAAACTCATTCATTCCATATTATCTGATATTAACTCTTGGGTATATGCAGCAACTCGGACTTCTTGGAAGTCCAGTCGAGAGAGTGTTAGATTTTATCTCATTTTCGATTGAGCATTCAAAGGGGGCGATAATGGTGTTGATAATTTAGTCGCACATCGGATAGGAGGTGGGATCATGAGGTGTAGATAATTGGAATTAGTCTAGGCCTTAATATGAGAATTTTCTTTTAAGACATATGGACTCAATTCAATATTGCACCTCATGAACCAACTCCGGTTCGGATCACAATGCGTTCCCAACAAGTGGTATCATAACCCAAGATTGGTTCGAAACAGATGGTGTTGAATGTTCAAGCGTGTACATAGATATACGGGCTCTCTTCTCAATGTAGTGTTGGAGGCAACTACACGAATTGACTTCAAAGGTGGGTTTGACGTGCCCAAAAGGTAGAGCAAGACGTTGTGGTCGGCACACAATGGTGTGGATGAACGTGTCGGTTTGGTTTTATGGTCGAACGGATTGGGTTGACAATACGTTAGATCTTCCCGGTGCTTGGTTGGCAGGAACGAGTAAAGGTAGCATGGGTGCTAAGGTTGTTCGGTTGGTGAAAATGAGTAAAGGTAGCATGGGTGCTAAAGTTGTTCGGCTGGTGAAAACGAGCAAAGGTAACATGAGCCTTGAGGTTGTTCGGCTGGCGGAAATGAACAAAAAAGTAGCAAGGGTGCTAAGGTTGTACGGCTAACGGAAACGAGCTAAGGTGGAGATTGTATCTCGTTTCCGGTTGAGCCCTCAAAGAGGGTGATAATGATGTTGGTAATTTAATCCCATATCGGGTAGGAGGTTGGAACATGTAGATAATTGAAATTGGTTCATGTCTTACATGAAAATTATCTCTTAAGACATATGGGCCCAGGGCCGGTCCTGAGCTCATGGGGGCCCAGGACGAACTTTCAAAATAAGGCTCCCATGCATAATATAAAAAATAAACTTTAGAAAAAAATTATTAAGGAGTTTAAAATATTAACCACTACACCATAATAACTTTGTGTTTGAAAGAGCCCACAGTATATACTAGTTCTATTTGGAGATACAAAATTATTAACATATTTATCTTTAAACTATTTTTTTTGAGCCCCTCATAATCCGGGGGTCCTGGGTGATCACCCTGGGTCAGGGCCGTCCGTGTATGGATCCAGTTCAATATCGCACCTCATGGACCAAGTCCGATTCGGATCACACCGCATTCCCAGCAGATGGATCAATCCACATAGGGACAAAATAATAATAATATCATGACTACTACTGGGATATGGGTTGACAAGGTTCCGCGACTTTTCCAGTTGGTCACTTAAATCTTGCGCATCTCAGACCTGCATAACTATTTTTAGGAAGAAAATAGTATCTCAGACCTGCTTAACTATTTCTAGGATGAAAGAGTGCGAGTACCTCGTATTTGGCTTTCTCTGTATTTTAATTTGTACGAAATAAAAATACTTGTTTAGGATTTGTAAAAATCGGACCGGACCGGCGGTTGGACCGGGTCCAACCGGTTTAAACCAAAAAATCGGTCCGTTTCGACTAAAATCGGGTCTTGTAAAGAACCGTCGGTTTTTTGTCAAAACCGGGTTGAACCGGTGAACCGGCCGAACCGGTTCACAATTGAACCGGCCAATTTTGATTTTTTTTTATTGTAAAAAAAAATTAAAAAAAATTATTATGTGAAATTTGGACCATTTGATTCTTTATTTGGTTTTAATCGACCTTATAGTTGTAAAATTAAACCGAACTAACATACTTATAACCAAACCAAACTAAACCAAGAAGTAAATATGAATATTTTACCTATTTGAACCAAACTAAACCAAGTCTATTGAACTCCAATTGAACCCCGGTTGAACCCGGTTGAACTCCGATCTGACCTATACCAAAAAATTTCGGTTCGATTATCGGTCCGGTTTTTAAAACATTGCTTAGGATGCTCCAAAAACAAAGCCCGTTACTCATAAAGGGAAGGCACATAATTTCTTAACAAGTTGGGCTAATTATTGTAGCTGGTTCCAGAGCCACTCAGTTAGGACAAGACTAGGTGAACTAAATCTTTTTTTTTTGGAGCTGTGGAGCTGGAATAATATATATATATATATATATATATATATATATATATATATATATATATATATATATATATTTGGAAAAATGATAAATTTTATTCTAAAACCAATGCAATAATCATACAACATACAATCATAGTAGGACTCCCACACTTCAGCTCCCCATTACATTAACATCAAACTCTATATTATGGAGGATCCCTACCGGAGGGGTGACCAGCCCCTCAAAAATACGACGGTTTCGTTCCCTCCATATATGCCAAACTGAGGCCGCCAGTCGAAGTCTGGCTGTCCGGAACCAGTCCTGTCCTCTACCTCTGCTATCACGGAGCACAGTGATAATGTCCCCAGTTTTCTTTCCGGAGTCACATCCACCCAACGCTCTACTCTGCTCAGACCAGATCTGCCATGCCAGAGCACACTCGAAAAAAACGTGCCCTATAGATTTATTCTCCACACTGCATAACACACATTTCGGATCTGGGACCGATACACCAAACGATCTCAGACGATCCCTATTCAAAAGACGGCCCAGTAGAAGCTTGTAGACACAGAGCTGCATCTTCCTGGCGAGGCCCTTGCACCATATGAACTCATAGTCAGTCTGAGGAAAGGTGCGCCGGATGAGATTGTAGCAGCTCCGGAATTGGAACTCCCCAGTTCCCGAAGCTGCATATGTTGGCTCCCAAATACACCTATCAGCAGGCAAGTCCGGATTAATGGCAATAGTACTGATAATCCCACCCAGCTCTTCTGTAAACCGATAAGACTCCGGCCTCCACTCCCTGTCGCGTATGATACGACTACACGTCAGCCCACGCCTGTCCTCCTGATATGTCGGGGCTCCCCTGATGTCCAAAAGCGAAAGCCGATCTATCCAAGGATCCCGTCAGAGGTCCGTTCCATATATATATATATATATATATATATATATATATATATATATATATATATATATGGTCCGGATTGGAAGTTCAGTTTTCGGAGCTCCGTAATCCCGCATCCCTTGACCGTTGGATCGTACAACATCGCGTGGGACCCGCTCGATCTAATGGTGCGGGGGAGGGAGGGAGGAGGGGACTTTGTTGGGACTCCACGGACGGATCTTTGATCCGCATCCCCATATATATATATATATATATATATATTTTATATATATATATATATATATATATATATATATATATATATATATATATATATATATATATATATAGTTTGTGGAAGACGTAATAATTTATTAGTCTTTTTTTTATATATATATTCAATTGTTTAGAGTGTCATAGTTGTCATTTATTTTTGTGAAATACTTTGCTCGGATCACATTTTCAATTATAGATTTCCAGTGGCCCAAAGTTGGCGATGGTTTGATTTTTATGTTTGAGCTGGACTAAATCTAAATTTTGAGCTGGACTAATACCATGGTTAGTGAGGAGGCATAATGCCTAGGTGGGCGATAGTTTGATTTACAGTGGAAGCGATCATGGAATATTAATTACTTCTTCTGTTAGATTATATTTGTAACTAATGTTAATATGGCCCATAAGTCCAAGCCCAATCGTGTAGACACTATATATATTGTAAACAGCCCCCATCAATGAGAACAAGGCATTATTATTTCCTACATGGTATCAGAGCCTCCAGAAAAATCCTAGCCGCCAAAACCTATCCTCCTCCACCCGCGTTCGATCCAGCGCCCCTCCTTCCGATCCGGCGCCCGACTGTACCGGCCAACCCCTACCCGCGGATCCCGCGCGACGCCCGATCCGGCGCCCCTCCTTCCGACTGAACCAGCCGGCGCCCGACTGCACCGGCCAACCCCTACACGCGGATCCCGCGCCTGACCGCGCGACACTTCGCCGCCGAAGCCGTCCGCGCCAGCGCCTGACCACAGATCTCGGCGCCCGACTGCACCGGCCGACCCCTACCCGCGGATCCCGCGCCTGACCGCGCGGCACTTCGCCGCCGAAGTCGTCCGCGCCAGCGCCTGACCGCGGCACTCCGCCGCCGACCCCGTCCGCGCCAGATCCGACCGCAGCACTCCGCCACCGACCCCGTCCGTGCCAGATCCGGCGCCCCGACCGTGGCTGATTCGCCGCTCGTTCGGTCGATCCGTCGGAGTTGTACAAATTTTTGTACACCCGACATCCGTCGTCCATCAGCGGCTGATTCGCCGCTCGTTCGGTCGATCCGTCGGAGTTGTACAAATTTTTTGTACACCCGACATCCGTCATGGCTGATGATTCTGCGTCCAGCTACTCCATCGCGACTGGTAGTGGCGGTACATACAACCCAAATTATCCTAATCCGAAGGATCCATATTTTCTGAGTTCTGCTGATCAACCAGAAAATATCATTACTCCTATTATTTTTCGTGGACCGAACTATGCTGAGTGGTCTCGGTCGATACGTCTCTCCCTGATCTCTAGGCGAAAGATCACTTTTCTGTAAGGTACTGAAATCAAACCTGTTAATGATGCTAGTAAATTGCTTGATTGAAGATGTGTGCAAGCGCTATTGGTTCAATGGGTTCTTAATACCATTGATCCGTCTCTGAAGAAATCTTTGCCGTACTTTGAGGAGGTTTATCCATTGTGAAACTTGTTGGAGAAAAGATTTGTTGTTAGCAATGGCACTCGGAAGCAACAAATTAAGGTGACTTTGGCTGAGTGTAAACAAACGGCTTCGATGTTTGTAAAAACCTACTTTGGAAATTTGCAGTCTTTGTGGGATGTACAAGCTGCTTATTTCCCATTGCCTACTTGTGCCTGTGGTGAACTTGCTGCAAAGCTGCAGGCTATGAGGGATGAAGACCACTTTCAGGACTTGATGTATGGGTTGAATGCTGAGTTGTATGGTCATACCCGATCTAATCTTCTGGCTCAGGATCTCCAGCCAAGATTAGATCGGACATACCAGGCAGTCCGTGAGGAGGAGGATATGCGAAAATCTCAGGTCCAATCCGCTGCCGAGGAGGTGTTGGCGCTGGCTATTAAGACTTCACCTCGTCTTTCTACTACTTCTAATAGTAGAATTTCAGATTCCAGGGACAAATCAGGTATGATCTGTACTCATTGCAAGAAAACAGGTCATGATGTTGCAACTTACTTTGCCAAGATTGGCTATCCAGAGTGGTGGGAGACTCGTCCTCGGCGTGAGGGCGGACGTGGTGCTGGTGGTGGCTGTCACGACCCGCACCCACTGTGAGGGTACGAAGACGTAACAACGCCCAGCCTACGCCGCAGTGTCGGCGGTAGAACGCTGTTCTAGGTCATGAACTATAACTAGCATAATATGAATACTCTCCATAAGGAGGCCAACACAGAGGTACAACTCAATCACAATCTAAGGTAGAATGTAGCACGATGATATAGATAAGAGAATCCTCAACTGAGGTACAACAGAAAGAAATACAAGTCTTATCATCTCTAAAAATATACAAACTCTGAATCAAAAACAACAACTAAACATGAAAAGGAAAACAGTCTAAACTATCTATACTAAGCAAGGTATCGTCCTCAGCAGCTGCCTGAACCTCCCCTGGGGTCCAGGTCGCGAGTGTCAACTAGGCAAGCTCCAAGTAAGGGGGTGCAGGGTTCCTCATCATCCTCTGTAAAATTTTCAATAGGTCCAGTCAGGACGGAAGCGAGCACAGTACATCGTTCATAGCAGGTTAGAAAATATAATCATGCAGTAAAGTAAGATATAGATACTGAAGGAAATGCAGTATATAAACAGAGAGAGAACTGTAATAGAAATATCTACTATAAGTAGAGAGCTACCAGTGACTAGTGATTTAGAGTACAAAGTCGACATGTGAACGGCTTGATTGTACATGGATATACTAAAGAGGCGTACATGGCTATTCTACTTTGGAATTATTCACATGGCTATTTATACTCCCCCGTACCCCCAATTAATACACAAGGATCCAACCAGGTTATGTTATGATTCTATGTAACAGCCCCCGAAGGATGGTAGGCCCCCAAAGGGTGGTAAGCCCCCAAAGGGTGGTAAGCCCTCGAAGGGTGGTACATAGTAGTCCCATAAATGGGGATTCTGATAGACCCAATAAATGGGATAAGGATTCAAAGAAGACTCTGTGATCATATGAGTATATGTCACAAGTGATCAAAGAACCTAAAGAAGCATATGATACGCTATGTAAGTGAAACGCACAGAATATAGAGCACCCGATGCTCCCTGAAGGGATAACATCTCAGGGAGGGATCCATATTGTACTAATCCGTGTGACCAACGTGACAGTATCAAGTAAAGTAATTTAATGCAGGAAATAATTCTAAGCAGGATATGAAATGATCAGAGAATATACTCGCCTGGTATCTGAATAGCTGTGAAAATGTACTGTCCGAGATGAGGTACCTGACTCCTAGTTAGAGCAACACAAGTCACGACAAGTCCAAAATGGTAATAATATGCACTACGATACGTTCTACATGAATCTAGGTCAATCTAGACCAAAGTCAACTCTGATAACTGGTCAACCCTAGAAGTCAAACTAGGTCAACCAAGTCAACCTTAAGTCAAACTAGTCTACACTAGGCTAACAAAGCTATTCTAAGTCTAACAAGACTACACAAGTCTAATCTGAGCTTACTAGCTAAGCAACCACAACCATAGGCCAGAGGCTAAGAGACTAGGCCATGGCTAAACAATACCATATCCAATATCTATATCTAAAACAATACATATATATACATATCACACAATCTAATAGAGAATACATATATTGATATATATATATATATATATAGGCTAATATATGTATACCATACAACCATAATTATATATCATATATGATAGGACACACTATATATAATATACCTATACATATATATCCCAATATATATACATACACATGTAAATGCATATATATATATACACACATATAGAGAGAGGGACATAAACATACTAGTGTGTGTGTGTGTGTGTGTTAGACATGAGAAAGTGTGTGTGTGTAGAGTGAAGTGATAGATTAGAGAACACAGTGAAGTGATAGATTAGAGGGAAGTGAGTGGATACATGAGTGAATGTGAGGGTGTGTGTCAATGGGCTAGAGGGGACGTACATGGGAGTGCACATGTGTGTGTGAGTGTAGGGGGGATTACATAGGTGTGTGGGTGTGCAGGAAAACAGTGAGGACTGAGTACCAACTCAGATTAACAACTCATGAAACACATTACCCCTTTAACAGTTCTGAAATTGACTTCTCAGTAAAACAGTTCCCCCTACTCCATTTCAATCTCAGATTTCACATGAACACCCCCAAAACTCAAAACAATAAGCATTTAACAATTGAAATTCAGGTTTTCAAACCTCAACTCAAAATCCAGATTTCAGATTTAAAGAAGAACACAGTAAAATAGTCCCACACAACCCATAACAGTAAACTAGTTTCCCTTCATTCTCAGTTAAGGAAATCAACAACAGTTAACACATTAAGTCTAAACATTTCAAAATAACTCAACTCAGTTCAAACAACTTCGATTAACATATTGAAATAAAACCCAAACAAAAGAGTTCAAAGCAGTCCTCTCATGCAAATTCAAATTTTTGAATCAAACCACAACTAAATCACCCCAATTTTGTCATACAATTAGATAACACATAGGAGAACCTATTAGGCATTTAATATCATGTAATTAACTATGTTAAATAGGTTTAATAGATTGCTTAAACTCAGTTTTGCAAAATTGGAAAAACAGAATTAAGAGCTGATACCATGGTTCAGAAATTAAATGGGAAAAGGGAATTTAATCTAGGAAATCAATTTAAAATAGGAAATTAATGGTTGGAAATATATAATCATAAAGTGTACATGCTACACAAGTGGTTTGTGTCCACAAAAGTGGACACAAACGTGTCCAACAAATGTAAAATACAAAATAGTAAAACTGTGCAACACAGAAAAATAATCATCGTGCACGTGTTCCCCGAGTTCGTGTGCACGACACGACACGACACAATCCATGTGGTTGTGTCCCAGTGTCGACCTAGACTAGGGCTAGGGTTAGGACACCCTGAATCGTGTCCACGTTGCGTGTACACGACACAACACACGCGTGTCAGTGCACGTTTTCAACAGAAAACTGCACAGTATGAGAACGGTGCACGTGTTCGTGCGTGTCCGACACGACACGTAGGGCCCTGAAACTTGGAGAGCCCCGTGTCAGTGTCGGCTTCCAGCTGTGTGTCAAGTCCCATGTGTCGGGGTGGCGTGTTCGTGTCGAAAACGTGCCCGAGTGGTAGGGCACGCACAGTCCCCGTGCGCGCGTGTGCACGACCGTGTGTACACGTGCCCGACACGACTCGACACGACACGACACGAAAACCCGACACAACTTCAGAAACGTGTAAGCAAGGTTAAATAATAATTTCCTATTCAAACAAATACTCAAAATTCACACGAAATGCCCATTGGGGCATTTCATCAAACACCTAATACCATTCACTGATACGTGTCCAGTTTGGACACGAAAGGACATGAAAATTTGGGGATTCCTATTCCTATAGTTAGGCTAGGTATAGGGCTCCCTAATGATGCAAAAATAACAGAATTCTATGGTATGGATTTGAATATACCTATGAGTATCAAAAGCTCCAAAAAACTCCACGAAGAGGTGCTCCTCTTGATGGCCAAATCCTCCAATGAGCTCCAAAGCTGAGAACACTTGGTACCAACAAAAAGTAGAGGAAATTTAGGACTCAATGCAATTTGTTTGGGTTAAAAAGGAATAAAAATAAATTTACTAGGATTTATTGAAGATGGGAAATACCTCTTTCTAAAACTTGGCAAGAACTTTCTAATGGAGGCTAGCCCTAACATTGAGGGGCATTAAATAGGAAGGGAAAGGGTTAATAGTAGCTGCCATGGGCTGATTAGGGTTAGGGTTGGTTCATGGTGTGGGCCTATGGGCTATTAAGCCTAAGTCATTAATCATGGCTTATGAAGTCATAAGCCATATTAGTCAAATCAACTCCAAATCTCTCCAAACAAGTTCCAATGACTTAACCCTCATTAAATTGGGTCAAACCAAGTTTACTTAACCTAACCAAGTGGTCTTAACCTAGGTTAGTCTCCTAGTCAACACTAGTCAACCCTCATTCAAACAATTCCAAAATAAATTCTAAAATTTTCCATAAATTCAAATAAATTATAATAAATCCAAATAACCCTAAAAATATCAAAAATACCCTAATCACATGGCTAAGCTCTAGGGTAGGCAGTCTCTACTGTTCACTAGCACAACACCAAAATCACAAGTCATGAATTTAAATAGTTTAAAAATAATTAAAAATCACTAAAATTATAATATGAAATAAATATCATTAAATAATAATTATAATTATAAAATTTCAAAATTACCCTCTTTTGGAAAACTGGGTGTTACAGTGGCAGAGGCCTGGCACCACAGCAGAGACGTGATGGGGGACGCGGTGCTGGTGGCGCAGGGGTTGTTCATCATGTCGCCGCTGCTGGTCATGGTGTCCCTGCTGGTCTTGCTGGGAGTTCGGCGGATATGATGCATGGAGGGTATCCTTCACCACTCTCAGGTGAACAATGGCAGAAACTGATGAGCTTGCTGGGTAACGACAATTCTTCCAACCCTGGTTCTTCAAACTCTGATCGTCTGATGGGTAAGAATTCTTTTGTCACTTGGATATTCGATACTGGGGCTACTCTTCATGTGACAGGTTCTCGTGACTGTTTAGTTGATTGCTTTGAGGGCCCCGTCTGTCCTGTGATTTTGCCTGATGGAAGCACTAGTGAGGCTATTCTGAGAGGCAAAGTATTTTTGACTGCTTCATTGGTGTTGACGGATGTTCTTTATGTTCCGACATTGACTTACAATTTGATCTCTGTCTCACAATTGATTGGTGCCAAAAATTGTGATATGTTATTTACTCCTGATTTGTGTTTTGTTCAGGACCGAAGTACGAGGATGGTGATTGGAGCAGGTGAACAAAGGGTTGTACTTTACTTCTTGGGGGAGGTTCCAGCTTCTTTGGCTTCGGTGATCCTGGCATGCAGAGAGAGTGATTCCGAGGTTTGGCATAGTAGATTGGGGCATCCTTCAGATAAAGTAATGCAGACTTTACCTTTTCTCTCTGGTAGTAGTGTGTTTTCTCATAAGGCTTGTGATATTTGTCATCAAGCTAAACAGACTCGTGATACTTTTCCTGATAGTAGTAGTCGTGCTTTGAGATGCTTTGAACTTATATACTGTGATCTGTGGGGACCATATCGTGTTCCGTCATCTAATGGAGCACGACATTTTTTAACTTTGGTGGATGATTTTTCTAGAGCTGTTTGGGTTATTTTATTGAAGGATAAGTGTGCTGTTTATTCTATGTTTCTTAAATTCATTGCTATGGTAAAGCGTCAGTTTGGGGCTGATATACGTCGTGTGCGGAGTGACAATGGCACTGAATTTAATTATTTACGAGATTATTTTTATCTCAAGGTATATTGTTCCAAACATCCTGTGTTGGGACACCTCAACAGAATGGAAGGGTGGAAAGAAAATATCGACATATTTTAAATGTAGCCAGGGCATTGAGATTTCAGGGTTCTCTTTTTATAGATTTTTTGGGGGAATGTGTTCTGGGTGCATGTTATTTGATAAATAGAATACCTTCTAGTATCTTGCATTTTAAGTCTCCTTATGAAGTTTTATATGGTTCGGCTCCTTCGTATGATCATCTACGTATTTTTGATTGTCTGTGCTATACGTATAATTTGAAATCCCGACATGATAAATTTGCTAGCAGGAGTAAAAAATGTATCTTTGTTGGATATCCACTTGATAAAAAGGGATAAAAACTGTATGATTTAGAGACTGGTAAATTTTTTGTGTCCCGTGATGTTACTTTTTATGAAAAAGAATTTCCTGGGTGTGGCTCTACTAGCGAGATGTCTTCTGCGATACGTCATACATCTGTTGAGGTACCGGGAGACGATATAGAAGTTTTTGGGATGGTACCGGTTACGGTTACTAAGGCCGGAGTGGTTGCTAGCGGCTCGGCACCGAGTGGCGAGGATGCACAGGTAGCTGCAGAAGTATTGACAGGAGAGTCCGCTGGAGGTAATGCGGATACTACTGATGCTACAGGGGATACAGTGTTGCCAGAGGTGTCCGTCGAGGAAGTATTGGGAAGAGGAATGAGAAAGAAATCACAGCCAGTGCGATTACAGGATTTTGTGACGAATGCTGTTCGAAGTAAAAATCCTCCTCTTCACCACAGTTCATCTGTTCCCGTCACTTCCTCAGGTACTTCGTATCCTCTAACACAATTTCTAAGTTATGACATATTTACTGCTGGACACAGAGATTTTCTTGTAGCTATCGCTGTAGGTGTTGAGCCTACTTCATATCGCCAGGCCTCGCAAGATTCAGGCTGGCGCGCGGCTATGCAAACTGAAATACAGGCTCTGAAAGATAATGGGACATGGAGTCTAATTGATTTGCCTCCTAGGAAGAAAGCATTGGGAAGTAGATGGGTGTACAAAATAAAGTACAACTCCGACGGCAGTGTTAGCGCTTAAAGGCACGGCTGGTTGTGTTCGTTAATCATCAGGTTGAGGGGATCGACTATTCAGAGACATTTGCCCTGGTAGCTAAGATGCCTACGGTTAGGGCATTCTTGGCAGTTGCAGCTGTGAGAGGCTGGACTTTGCACCAGATGGATGTACACAATACTTTTCTTCATGGAGATCTGACAGAAGAAGTGTATATGAAGTTGCCGCCAGGTTTTTCGCATAGTGAACCCAACAAAGTGTGTCGCCTGTGTAAGTCTCTATATGGATTGAAACAGGCACCACGTTGTTGGTTTGCTAAGCTTGCTGCTTCTCTGATATCCTATAGATTTATTCAATCTCATTCCGATTATTCCCTTTTCTTCCTTTTTAAAGGGAAGGTAGAGTTGCATATTTTGATCTATGTGGATGATATAATTGTGTCTGGTAATGACTCAGGTGCTTTAGATGCTTTCAAAAAGTACCTTAGTTCTTGCTTTCACATGAAGGACCTTGGTGTGTTGAAATACTTTCTTGATATAGAGGTGGCTCAAAGTGCAGAAGGAATTTCCTTGTGTCAAAGGAAGTATGCTTTGGACATCATTTCAGAATGTGGCTTGATGGGGTCTCGACCTGCTAGCTTTCCTATGGAGCCCAATCACAAGTTGGCAGAATCGACTAGTCCAATGATGGTTGATGCAGAGTCTTATCGGAGGCTGGTTGGAAGGTTGATTTATCTATCATTTACTCGCCCTGACTTAGCCTATGCTGTGCATATCTTGTCTCAATTCTTACAGGAGCCTCGACAAGATCACTGGCATACTGCTTTGAGAGTTGTCAGATATCTCAAACATGTACCGGGACATGGTATTCTTTTGAAAGCTGATTGTGATCTCCGTCTTTCTGGTTGGTGTAATTCCAACTGGGCTAGTTGTCCCTTGACTCGCCGCTCTGTTACAGGCTGGTTGGTGTTTCTGGGGGGGGGGTCTCCTATTTCTTGGAAGACCAAGAAGCAACCAACTGTTTCCCGATCTTCCGCTGAAGCTGAATACCGATCTCTTGCTGCGCTTGTTTGTGAGTTGAAATAGTTGAAGGAGTTATTGGTGTGTTTGGGCGTTCGCCAGGAATCTGCTATGTCGATGTATTATGACAGTCAGTCAGCCCTGCACCTGGCTCAGAACCCGGTATTTCATGAGCGCAGTAAGCATATTGAGGTGGATTTGCATTTTGTTCGCGATGCTATTAGAGATGGCACCGTAATAGCCTCGCATGTTCCTACTTCTTCTCAACTGGCTGATATCTTCACCAAGCCCCTTGGAAAGCATGTGTTTGATTCTTTCCTTCCCAAGTTGGGCATTTGTGACTTGTATGCTCCAACTTGAGGGGGGTATTAGATTATATTTGTAACTAATGTTAATATGGCCCATAAGCCCAAGTCCAATCGTGTAGACACTATATATATTGTAAACAGCCCCCATCAATGAGAACAAGGCATTATTATTTTCTACATCTTCCAATACACTGCATAATATACATAGATATTTTTTTGAAGCAATGGGTAATTGTGGTGAACTTGCCTCCACTGGGGCTCGAACTCCCGACCACTTGGCTCGCATGCATCCTGTGTTTATAACATATGAAACCTTTTTGGGCACCTTTTGAGTGTATCTTATGAACCTATTAGTATGATGGTTATGTATGTGCTACATCTCTTTTTTTTGAAGCAATGGGTAATTGTGGCGAACTCGCCTCCACTGGGGCTCGAACTCCTGACCACTTGGGCCGTATGCATCTCTCTTAACCACTAGACTAGAGGTCATTTGCATATTTGCTACATCTCTGCATCTATATTTCTTGTAAACAAACTTTACCTTATCATATTGAGGAGAATAGCCTAAAAGCCTAGGGCATTGAAGATCACCATAAAATTGACTATAAGGCTAATATCACCATGAAAATTTTGAATAATGCTAAAATAATGTATACTACAAAATGAGAGTGTTATGGTCAAGTTAAACTATATGGACGAATAGTAATTGATTCTCCTGTTGTTAAACAATTAAGGATTCAAGTTTTTTTGTGTGTGGTATTTTATTTGTAAAAGGATACAAATTGCTTGCTTGAGTTTCGTAGCACCCTCTTGACATATATTGTGTTGCATGTCCGTGGGAAACCAGTTGGCCGCGAACTAATATCAGCGGGTTGTTGACCCCGGAAAGACCAAAAGTATATAAAATATATATATATATATATATATATATATCAACATGTTAATATTTCATTAATATAGTTACACATATTTTAAAGTTATAAACCTCATATAAATTGAATTTTTTTAAAGCTGGTGGCATAAGTTTTTCTAATCCGTAGGGAGACTACGAATGTCTGGTTGTCATACCAACTATCAAAGGCCTGAAGGTCTATATACATATTTTAATTGATAGTTTACAATGTTGATCCTTAAGAATATGATCTTTTTTTAATATTAATATTAATTCGAATGTAGTACCCATGATAGCTAGTCTTGCTTACATTATTGAATGCGCCGACAGAGCAATGAGTTCCATATTAAAACTCTAAGTGAGTGAAATAAGGAATATCTTTATGTAACCTATAGCGTAGAGAACCAGAAGTTCGTCCTAGAAAGATACTTCAGCTATTCACTAGGAATATATGTCATTCACATTGGGAATGTCAAGTCACATACTGCCATGAGCCAGAAGCTCAATCCTAAGGGCCCATTGTGAGCCATAAGCCGAATGATTGCATAACTTTTAAGTTGTGGTATGATGGATAAATACATCCCGGGACAATGATGAAGAGAATTATGAAAACAAATTCATGTAGTTATCTCTTAGTAAATTGTAACATACCTAATGATCAACTATGTGTCATTGATCTTAAGGATAAGTTTGTTTCTAAACCATCAATCCTAAAGATTCTATCTGAATAATCAGTAGGTTAGTTTTATTTATTTAGAATTTTATTATTTTCATATTTTTATGTCTTATGTTGGTATTATTTGAAATTGTTGTTTTGGCATCTATGTTTTGTGAACAACCTTTTAGATTCTTTGACATGCGATATCTTAATTTGTCGTATAATTTTATGGACTATCATTTTGATAAGACAAAATTACCGTCGAGATAGAAGGAAGATAAATGCCTTGTTCCAGAAGAACGTCGTGAATTATTGTTCCAAAAGAACGTTGTGAATTATTGTTCTAGAAGAATGTCGTGAATTATCGTTCCAGAAGAACATCGTGAATCATCGTTCTAGAAGAACGTCGTGAATCATCGTGGCATACTTCTAATTTATCTTATATCGACTAAATTTAGAGAATTATTCCTTATAATTCGTTGCAAATAATTAATCATGCATAATCGATGCCTTTAATAATGCTACATAAATTGCTCGATCATATATACCAATTATGAATGTACCTTCTAGAATAGAAATAAGTACCAAAAGAATCAAATAATAGTGTGAGTACCTAATATTTGGCTTGGTCACTTAAATCTCACGCATCTCGGGCCAGATTCATGCGTAACTATTTTTTGAAAGAAAATAGTGCGAGTACCTCGTATTTGGCTTTCTCTACTAAATTTTATTTGTATGAAATAAAAAATACTTTGTGCTGGATGCTCCAAAAGGAAAGCCATTACTTATAAAAGAAAAGACACATAATTTCTTAACAAGTTGGGATAATTACTGCATCGGCTTTAAAGCCACTCAGTTACGATAAAACGGTGGACTAAATTTAGTTTTTGAGGTGGACTACCTTCAAATTGTAATACCCAGTTTCGCTTGGTGCATTGAGATGTTTTATTGGCTTGAAGAGCCATTTGGACTTGGTTTCATGTAGAGGATATTTCAGGGATCTTCTCGCGGTCAAGACAGACTGACGTTTCTTCAGGTGGGTGGTGTGGATAATCTTTCTCTCCTTTACCCTCACACTAAATAAAATAATGTTACATATTTAGTCCTTTTTGCCATGAGATGTTGCATGCTAATAAAGAGAAGAACCATAAATGAGAAATCTTATTATGTTAACTTTTTTTTATAGAACATAGATTGTTAACTTGCTGTAAATGATGTAGATTTTCTTACTACTGCTTTATATACTTGTATTTTGTATCACTGCGATTATGCTATCACATAAAGTATATGTAACATCTACTGCCAAAATACATAGGACCGGGATACGTAAACATGCCAGCTACATATCAAGTGGACTCCAGCCCAGCTCGAATATGTATAAGCTATACAATAATGACCTATCTATATAATTCATAATATTTCTAGTTTTAATCCACAATGATATAGGATACAAGAATGAACAATGTATATCATGGTGTGCAACCCATGCTACACTTGTCTGAATAGACTCGAAAGAATAACATGAGTCTACAAACACTAGGCTAGCATGCAGAATATATCATAATAAGAAATAGAAAGCACGAAGGAATGGTAAAGTAATATAAATAACAATACCTAAATTTCACAGACGCGATCGTAACCAACTATCCATCAATTTACAATAGTAGCTTAGCAAAACTTGGAGAGATCACTAGGTACTCAGGAGACGTAGCAAGATACATAATATACATGACAAATATAACAATAAATAACATGCACAGAAAGACATAAATAGAACATGAAATAACTGCAAGTACAAAAAAGAATATCATAAGAAATAACTCTATAGATGATGACATGTCATAAAGAAAAATGATACTAAGTATGGCTACAATAAATCGAGTGACCGTAGTCATGTGTGGTGCTCTCGATCCCATAGATAGTAGTTCTGTGTGGTGTTCTCTAACTATAGTAGTCTCTATCGTAACCCTGTGTGGGACTCCCGAGTCGAGAGTGGTCAAGTAGCCCATCCTAGTATCGATCAAGGGTCACGTCAACTCA